>RJWM01015732.1:0-47091 GCA_004363535.1 Dasyprocta punctata | reverse complement strand
CTAGCAGTTGTATAAAGCTTAGAGAATTTCTGTATTGATAGAAGAAAAAGATACACTAAATATTTAAAAATTGACATGTGTGCTGTGAAACTAACTAAATACCTAAAATCCTATAGTGGAAAATAACAAGCAAGATATATTTTACTGCTTTGTTTATTCTTCAAATATATGTTAGCCATTTACTATGTGCCAGTAACCCTTCTAGACACTGAGATCACAGAGATGAACAAAGGACTGTGATTCCTGCTCCGTGGGGATGCACAGTCAATTGGGAAGCACAGAAGACAAACAAGTAAGGGTGCACAATGATGCTTAAACTTTCAGTAAACATCATCAGAGACACTAAAGACTTTAAGTCATATTGTAAGGGTCAGCAAATCCTATCACCAGCTGCCAAATTTCCAAGTAAAGTTTTATTGAAACGCAAACATTCCCAATCATTTCTGTTTTGTCCGCAGCTGCAGAGTTGAATCAATGCAACAGAGGTCCTATGCCCACAAAATTTAAAATATTGTAAAATACTTTAAAACTATTCCTTTAATGGAATAGTTTTTTGGCCTCTGCAAAAGGGAGATATGATGGAACACAAATGAGAGGGGGGATACCTATAGAAAGAATAGCCATAGAATATTTCTTTGTAGATATGATGCTTAACCAGAGGTCAAAAAAGATGAGGAAATGGGCATGAGAATCAATGAAAAGTAAGCCATCTATCAGAACAAATTCCAGGAGCAGGCTCCAGAACAGGACAGATGTTCCAGAGCAGTGAGGAGGCCTCTATGGCTCCAGTGTGGGGAGCAGAGATGAGGTAGGGAGATGTGAGACTCAGGAGGCATTGGAGTTGGGGATGAGAAGACAGAAGTGCATTTTGAAAGCAGTGGGAAGATAAGGGAGAGCTTTAATGCAGAGGATTTTGAAAAGACTTTAACTGCTGGGAAGCAGTCCCTGAACATGTAGAAAATAAATCCTCAGAACCCATTGCTGTTCAGACAGGGACTGATAGCGATTTGGGCAGTGCAATGGCAAGAGGACCAGAGAAATCTATCATACAGATCTTTGTTGTTGCTAAGGCCTTCTATGCCATCAATTTCTCAATCAAGAGATGTATGGATTTGCAGCAATTAGTATCTTTCTGTTTTTCTTGCTGATTGTAAAAAACACCTTTAGCATCAAAAGTTCATGGTCCATAAAATGCTAAGTCTTACTTACATGCTACTGTCCACATGTGATCTACATTCTTTGATAATTAGCCTTAACCTGGAAAACCTCACTGTGAGCATCACAGAGCCTAAAACATAAAGGGCTGGAGAGACCCGACTATATAGTGTCTGGACCACTGACTTACCTTGTGCTTCCTCTGCAAAGTCACATCTGAGACAGGAAACAAGGCCCACAATCAGAAGTTCAATGAGAAAATCACATAAGGGAACATTTTTTAGTTGGTCACTGTTAGGGTCATCAAGATCCAATCTATGTGTCATCCTCAACCCATCTACCATCTATATTCTGAGGAGCACACAGAATGAGTCTCAGAATTTTTCATTGAGTGCAAAGGAGAATGTCATTCTTCTTCTCTTAGGTCTTGTACCCTATTGCTCAAAAGTTTCTTCATGGGACATTTTAAGGGATGCATGCAAGACTAATGTGGCATTGGAGATATCTTAGCCCAGAAACCTGGAGATATCAAAAGCAGTTGTGGAGGGGTCTATCCAGCTACAACACCCCGAAGTTTTGTCCAGCAACAGCACAAGTGAAAATGTCTGCCTTATATGATCAAGTGCTCAAGAAAAACCTTTTGCTCACTGCCAAACACATTATAGACCTAGAACCAGATTTGGGGGTGCTGCTGTTTCTTTTTAGAGATGATTTTGAGGCCCTTTCTGTCTCAGACCAAGAAGCAAACAAAATAAGCATAAATAGTAGCAAAGTTTCACATTTATTTAAGATAGAAAAAAACAGAAGCATAGGGGGAAATGGGTTAAACAAAGCAAGTTTGCCTTGAGTTAAAAAGGGAGGAAAAAGTAAAAACAAAAATACTCCATACCCTGAAGTGGCTCCATGGTGACTGTCTCTTTTTTTTATTCTCCCACACTGGCATCATGTCTCGGTCATCCTATTAAAAACCTACACGAATTCTTTCAAGAAGTCCATACGAGAATTGTTCTATGCATATGTTTTGAGATCTTATCATGCCTATTTTCTCAGCTAGTTTTAGCCATAGCCACTCTTCCTGTTTCATACCCTCTCCCATTTGGCCTTTATCAAGACTACAGGTCTATACACAAAGCTTTGCAAGGCTTTACACTCCTATTTGGTAGGTGGGCAATTGAGCCTCCAGGATACCATGAAAATGAGGGAGGAACCAAGACTAGCATCCATGCTTTCTTACTCCTCAGTCAGTACCCTTTGCTCTATACCTGCTCCTTTTCCTAAGCAATTGAATCAGAAGCCAGTAAGATGGAGAAACAAATTTCTTTGCCTATAAATGCAAAGCAAGAGGGAGAAAAGTTTATTTTGCTGGGAAAAGGGCAACACAGGAGGCTTCCTAATGAAACTGTCTTGTGCAAATGATTCAGCATTTGATAGACAAGTCCTTAACCACACCTGTGAAGATGTTATACACTTACAATAGTGCCATGTCTCAACCTTCCCTTTCCAGTCAGAGAAATCCCACCCTCCTTGGTAACTGCATATGATGGCATTGATTTCTTATTTCCTCTCAACCCCAGTTGTGTGGTCATTTTCTTATGGGACAGTGTAGACTTTCTCCCAAACACTGAATATACCAATTACTATTTATAACTTTGCCAGGTGTATAACTGAACTCCCCAAGTCCCAGATTGAGTTTGTCAGTCCCTTAGCAAATGTGTGACTTTTTGTATGAACTTAGCATTTTCAGGTTGAGTTAAAGGCAAAATTATAACTGATAAATCATTGCAAGTGTCTTTTCACAATCCAAAGTGGGCATGCACTTTTGGTCTGCAGAGCTGTGACTCAGCAGGCAAAGTAATTATGTAGTGGCAGGTTAGGGGGTTGCCACACAGAAAGACTGCCATGATGTGGTCACATAGACCACTCAGGGAAGAAAGCAAAGTTTGCCCAAGAAGTAATGACAGTTTTATTATAAAGGACAATTTGGATTCTATATAATTTACATAAAATAAAGGTAAACTACCAGAAAAATTAGCCCTCAAACTGTCATTAATAATTAGCTATGAGAGATCACACTCTTGATCCCAGGCTGTTCTTGTGAAACCAAGGTCTGCCTCTACAGTTACTGCAAATTTAAACTAGATATTGACGCATGAATTTCTCATTGTGAACCCTGATTGAACAAATCAACCATGCCTCCCAGAACAATGTTGTCATATGGAATAAAGACCATCATTCTTAGTGGAACATAAATTCTTCCTCTTCCAGCTCATAATATGAGATAAAATTCTAAACATTGATTTTCTTGTCAACAGTATGGAAAAGTAGAAGACCTGAGTAGGCAGGACCAAGCACACAGTAGGTGTTCAATCCATGGCAACATATTAATACTAAGAGTAGGATTATAATCCGAAAGGAAAACTATCCTGACAAGGAGTCCTCAGAAGTTCTCCAGATCAGCATTCAGAGATTCAGACTATGGTGTATCAATCAGGAGTTTCCTCAACAAACACTTTCCCCTACAACCAAACATAAACCGGTTTCCCTTGCCTCTCTGCAGGCCTTCTAATTATCTCTGCTGTTTACAGCATTCAGCCCCTCTGCTACCAAATTCTCCATTATCCTGACAGCCAACAAACTAGACCTATTAGAACTCAGCACAACTTTTGCCTAAGGCAGGAACTTTGTGAGACCACAAATCGTCTTGGTATTAAAAGTCGGTGCATAAGAACTGCCCTCAGCTTTTGCGCTAAATTGCTAGTTTGAAGACATTCATTGCAGTATATTGTATTTCCGCTATATTTTGCTTTAATAGACTTCATGGTAAAGTGTATAAGAAGAGTTTTAAAGCCTGAGGTAGCACATAGCCGACTTTTTTTCCCCTTTTATATATTTTTCCATCTTTTGTTTGTCACCTTATATTGTTCGGTTGCTTCACATACATAAAACAACCTGGCAATCACAGAACAATGCCCAGCAGTTAGTTGGAGGCACATATTGACTTTACTATTAAAAGTTGAAACAATCAAGCTAAAGAATCTGTGGTGTATTTTTCTGCTTCTTGCATGAGACTTTAATTTTAAAATGAATGGAAAATATCCCCTCTGAACGTAATAGCACTTTCATCGACCTTGGTTGATTCCTATCCTTTTGTATTGTCTGCCTAGCACAACACCACAGTTAGAGGGAAAACTGTAAAAAAAGATCTGCCTGACATTCACATCAATTAAAAGTACCAGAGATGCTTAATGGCCCCGGTTCATTGATTCCTGCTCTGTTAGCGGGCTGAGTGATGCCAATGTACCTTGCTTCAGTTTGGTTCAGGAGACTTCTGACATGCCTTTTTTCATTGTTAAAAGCCTTCATAGTAATCTAGGTATCCTACATTTATCATGGCACTGGAGATGAGGGGAGGTAACAGTCAGTTTCCTACAACCGGCACAAAATACCTGATACATCATAAAGAAGAAGAGGCTTAGTTCGACTCATGGTTTCAAAGGAGTTTCAGTTCACAGTTGGTAGTTTCAAGGCAGGGACACCATGTTGGAAATGCATGGTGGAACAAATTCGATGTCTTCATGGAAACCAGGAAGGAGAGCCCAGGGAAAGTGTCAATGAGAAATATACTCTCCAGGTGAGACTCTCAGTGAGTCACCTCCTCCAACTCGGTCTGCTGTCCTAATTGCACATTCATCTATGAACATCAGTGGATTAATGAATAAACTGTCACCATGAGGAGTCACTTTTGCAAGAGTCTCTTAATCCAGTGAAGTTGAGAATTAAGCTTAACCGTCACCTGGGCTGGAGATTGTGCTCCCTGCCCTCACACAGTACACAGTCTGGTGGAAGATTTGAGGATTAAACAAATAGCCATGGAATTACATCTATGAGTACGGATGCCTAGAGTTTACTTGTGATTAGGATTATGAAGAAAGTATATATCATTAAGTGATGTACTTTAGACATGAAGCAAAGGGGGAAATTAACATATCATGTTCATCAATATACTCACACTCAACACAGAAAATGTGACCTAATCAGTGGGAAGCATACCTATACCAAACAATTCTCCAGTTTTCTGCAGACATCAGCTGTGCATCCTACAATTTAACTCAATTGTGATGCTACCCACCTAGGGAAAGCATGGGATGCCACAGACTCAGGGCTCAAACACAGTTTTAGTGGATGTGCTGCCAAAGTGAGCATGGGGCTCGAACTCAGATCACAAGGCCCTTAAAGCCAAATAAAATCTAGGGATTCCTACCATCCTTTCATTGGGTTTGGCTATTTGCTAGGATGGCTCACTGATCAGGAATACAATTTGTTTAGGTTTGTTCATTTGTTATAAAGTAGATAGCTCTAAAACAGTTGTTACGGAGTTTAATGTATTCTTCACTGTATCAGCATGATGGATGGACTCAACTGGCATTGGTGAGCAACTCAAACTTCAGTCCTCTTTCCCTCCCCAGAGGTCGAGGGATGGTTCTGAAAATTTCAGCCCCTCTAATCGCCTCACCTGGTCGATTGTCCTGGCACATGACCTTTATTCTGAAGCTCTGTAGGAGACCTCACCCATCAACTATCTCATCTCACTGGTGTACCAGAAGATACATATCACTCTACAGATGCCAAGAATTTTAGGAGCTATGTGTCAGAAAGCAGGACACAGACCAAAATGTATAATACTCATTGTATCACAGTATTACATGGAAGATCTCCGCAGAAAATAACAGAAATGAGAAGACCAGGTGATACTGAACAAGAGGCAGTGAATGAGAAGCATCTGAGGGAGAATGACAAAAGTAAGAAATCACACATGTAAATGTCCTAGGGAAGGGAAGAGCTAGAACATTATGGAAGCTATGGCAAGTGCTGTACTGAAAAGCAAGAGAAATAGAAGGGGGAGCAGAAATAATGGGTAGGCCTAGAGTTGGTGAGACCATAGAGGTGATAGGACAGAGGTGGAATTCTATTCCTAGGCAAGAGGAGCCCCTGTAAAGGGTTGGAGCAAAGGAGTTCTATATTCCACTTTCGAAAGAATGTATCTCCCTGCATCTTGTATATGGACAATACATTGAAGAAAAACTGGAAGTTGTTAAATCTATCTTGAGAATGATGGGACCAGGTAAGAGAAAGAATAGTTACTAAAATGAAGAGGAAAGAAACACATGTGGGGGGATTTGAAAGTGAC
The DNA here is from genome assembly GCA_004363535.1 of Dasyprocta punctata. Taxonomy (NCBI): domain Eukaryota; kingdom Metazoa; phylum Chordata; class Mammalia; order Rodentia; family Dasyproctidae; genus Dasyprocta; species Dasyprocta punctata. The sequence continues at coordinate 40,748 of RJWM01015732.1, read as the reverse complement.
TTTAAATTAAATTTGACATGTTACGAAAAGAAAAACAGTTTCTAGAAAGATGTTGAGACATCCAGTTGAAACACAGCTTCTGAGGGAACAGTAGGAACCACATGAAAAGAATATCAAGCATTTAATTTTAGGCACTTAAGAGTTTACTTCGGATGTGAGTAACCAAAATCCAATTGCAACTAAAGACAGATCTACTGGAAGTATACAAAGATAGCTTATAAATTTTGAGGACGAAATGACACCTAGGAAAAAGAAAACCACTATTGACCAGGGAAATAGATAGCATGAATGTATTGATCTCCTGAGATATGATTCGGATTAGCAGCTCTGAGTTTCTTTGTCCATCTATTGCAAGTGCCAAACATGGAAAGAAAGAATTTGACTGGTGTACATTAGTGAAAAAGCTCATTATTCTCCAATTAGTTAAGGACAGAGGACCAGTAATACATAGTACACATATGGCAGCTCCAGACTCAGTCTGACACATTAGTGGTACTTCTCAGCACGGGTTGTGGGTTGTAACATGATGAGTGACTCCAATTATCTCTTCTGCAAGTTCTTTAGCCTTCACAGTAATATGCAGAGACTGATATTGTTGTATCCATATTATGGAGAGAAACATAAACCCCAGAGAAGTCCATCAGCCTCTAGGACCTCACAGTCAACAGTTGGTAGAGCTGGGAGTTAAACTTCTGTCTGCTCACCCGATGGATTCAGCCCATTCTCTCAGCTTCTCAGAATGCACTTTCAGTGTGGCCTTCTTCAAGAGTGTGCTGAACCCCCGAGAGAAGAGAAGAGAGATTTGGTTAATCTTAGTTTCGCTCTAGTTGGTTCATCAGATTTCTAGAATCTGGGAATTCTGCCTTTTTCAGATGGTTGACCCAGTACGATTGAAAGAATGACAGTGCATTTGCCTAGGATTAAATGAAGTTGGATAAAGTTATGTGTTTGCTTCTGTTTCAAAGTTTGGTCAACTATCCACAACGCTGTTCCTTTAGGAGACCAAAAGAGTAAATATTTCCTTCTGAAGCTGTCACACCTCTTGTCCCTAGGTCTTTCTCTGTGCCATGTGCTCGATATATGAGATTCATCCTGACTGAAGGGGAGAGAATGGAAATAGTTCCATCAAGATCAGAAGGAACGAGTAATTGATTAGAAGGACGCATTGTCCATCATTCATCATACTACCCATATGTTAAATGAAAGAATTCTGTAGTGCAGGGGAAGTCATATTTGCACTAAACAACAACTAGACATGCATAATGTGTTGAGTAATATTTCAGTGTGAAGAAAATTAAATGACCTAAATCTATGCACTTTATACCCTCCAGTCTGGTTTCAAATTTAAGACAAGAAAAAATACTGTTCAGCACTTATTATTACTTTGTGTTAATGTCAAAATGCTGTAGAAAGACAAAACATGGCAGCCTTCTTTAATAAGCTAAAACCATTTTATTCCTGACATCAAAAATTTTAATTTTCATGCATTTTTTTTTACTTATTCTGTTTCCTCTACAAGAATGTAAAATCTATCCATCAGGGCCTCTATCTTGTTCACTACTGTGTCCAGGGTCAAGCCTAGTGTCTAGCATGTGATACATAAATGCCTAGCATATTTGAATAGAAAAGGAGAATAAATGCAGTTGCCAAGACAGGTGTCAATCTATGTGTCAATTTTGCAAATTCTTTTTTTTTTCCATTTTCTATGTTTATGATATGACAATAAAGACAAACCTCAGCTATGTAGAATCCAGTAGATGGATTGATTCAGTGGAAAATCAACAAGCTTGTTAAACATAGCAAGAATAACCAAAATAAGAAAACATTGGATTTTTAATATGACTTTTACATCTACTATGTTGACTTTATCAGTAGTTTGCTTTACGAGGAAGATGCGGTGTTCCCAAAAGTTAGCACACAAAAATAAAAACTAGGCGAACATACCCACTCTTAAGGGCATCAATATTTAAATGACGAAGGCCTCAAATCTCTCTCTCTCCTGAGTCCCATTTATCCAATGGACCCAGAGGTCCCATTCTAAGAAGCTCCAATCTAAAAAACTTCAGTGTCTTATACCAATTCCTTTTGTCTCTCATTTTCAAGTCACTGCACTGCCCTGTCTCCCTAAGAGGACTGGACTGGAAACACCAAATGTTGACTCCCTTTTCTGCCCCCTTCCTGCTCTGCAAAGAAGCCACAGCTCCAGTTCTTGTGGAGAAACAAATGAGCGAGCAGATAATCATGTTCCCAAGTAGTAAGGATGGAAGAAAACACCTGGGCCTTTTTGATCCAGGGGCTATTTCCTCTGCTCGCTGCTCTCCAGTCCTGCTGTGACTCCACACAGCTACTTCTCTAGGCAAATACCTCCGTACCCATCAACCTTACCTCGACAACCTCTGCTTGTCATCAGACATCCACTCTAATCTCTGATAGCTGACTTGATCCAGGCAAATTTTCTTTATTTTCAGCCTGAAAGCAGATATAGAGGTATCTGGAGAAGATCGCCCACTGGTTGCCTAGGTTAGCAAACGACCTGCAAGTAAGTAGCTATTACACGGATACACAGACAAAACAAACTTCCCAGAAATGAAATTTCATCTGGAACCCTCACTTTTGAAAACAAAGTACTTTAAATGACATAAAATACTGATTTTCAGACTCTAGCCTAAACCTACTCAATCAAAATTCCTCAGGGAAAACTCTGATAAGTTAATTGGTCTGCTTAGAAAGATGTTTTCCTCATTGGATGATTCTCCAAGCAAGCAGTCTCTGGAGCAGCAGCACTGGCCTCAGTAGAGACCATGCTCATCACTGAGGACCATGACAAATGCTCATTCTTAGGTGTCCCCTGTCTTGCTAAATGAGGAACTATAGGACATGGGCCCAGCAAGCCAGGTCCACCATGCCTCCAGGAGTTGCTGTCATATCAGTTTGAAAAACTGCATCAAGTCAGGTCCCCCGAGTGGGAAGCTAAGTGTTCTTGTAATAAATGAAGTAATATTTTGCTTCCCAAATAGTATAAATACAACCTTCTAAGAACTTTTTCCTGCCACTCTATGGCTAATGCTAAACTGACAAAACAGAAATTTCAGAAAAGCCACACAATCATTTGGGCCTAAAACCAGAATTCTCTGCCACATCACATCTGGAATCATTGAAGCTGTAAAGACATTTCTATCTTGTGACAGCAACACAAGAACTGGAGGAAAATAAAAAGGCAGAAAGACAAAAACGGAAGGAAAAACAAAACCAAAATGCAAAAATTCCTCTAAGTATCTAAATATTTCAGTGGGTATCAGCAAAAATGTCCTTGATTGATCATTTCTAAATTTTGATTTTAGCCATACACCCTTTTTTTGCAAAACACATTGGTTTAACCTCAGAATAGGCACTGCTGGTCCCAACTCTGGCTGTGTTTTTCCTCAGCAACCCTGAGACTCCCATGGCACCCCCAGGAACCCCTACAAAGGCAGAAAAATGAAGGTGGTACATTTCTGCTCTGGGTCAGTTTTCCATCTTAATTCTCATAGTTGCAACTACAGAGAGATGCTCCAAGCAGGAGCATTAACATCACCCAAACAGAAGAGCATTTCACATTTCAGGTGGCACTCAGTTGAGATTAGTAGATTACATGTGCAAAGACTTTTAATGAGTTCATAATGATTTGAAACTGAGTCAAAAAATGACAGAGAGGAAGAGAGAGAGAGAGAGAGGAAGAAGAGAGCCAGCCACTATGGACTGCTCTGCGGTTTTGCTTTTCATCTCAAGATGCCTAGAAGCACTGGCTTTTGTTGTCACTCTGGGTCCAAGCACCCCTTTTTTTCCCACAGTGACCTCTGCCATTTTTGTGGGTGGTTTACATAGCAGAGTCCAGGGTTACATCTCTTCAGTCAACTTCTTCACAGCAGAAAGGGCAAACAAGGTTTCGCACAACTTCCTGTTTCTCAACAGAGCTAGGAGTCTTCTTCCTTCACCATGTTTTTGTTTTTCTGTTCATTCTCATGGAAAGCAAGGAAAAAAAAACCTGGAGATAGTTTAAAAAGGAAAATAACTTAATTAGAAGCAGGAAATAATCAGAAACATACATAGGGCTAAATTTGCATCTCATCCATTTTATCCACCATGAATTTGGGAAGTTTATATAGGTTCTCTCAATTTGAGAAGTAGGGAAAAATGCAACATATGCAAAGCCTTTTACTCACTCATGTGTTTTATACTTTTTTTTTTTTCCTTTTTTGGAGACAGATGCCCTGGAGAGATTTCACTTTGGAGTTATTGTGTGGAGAAAGGTATTTGGGTTTAAGATTTTCAGATGAGGCTGAGGCTTTCTGGTTGACCCTTGACATGACCTTTCAGCTGGAAGTGCCTCCAGAGAAGGAACTCGGGCTTATTCATCTTTATGACCCCTGCACCCATCATCACAGCACTGGGCACAAAGTGGACACTCAGAAAGTTTATTGAGTCAATGTGGGTTGAAAGTCATAACCCCAAACTTTCATTTGCCATCTGTAAAAGATAATAACAATAATACACAGCCAACAATATTATGTCATTCATAATTTCTTAAAGCATTCTGAAATTAGTTCCAGAAAGAGTGTCAATAAACCTCAAAAATATAAGATGTAATAACTACATTTTTAAACTCTGACCTTTTCAATATCAACTTTCTCCTCCTCTAAGTATATATATTCTCAATAAACTTAAATGCAGTGTTCCAGATGAAAAAGCATTTTGCTAAAACAGCTGGTCAACTTCTAAATGAAAACAGTCTCTGGAAACAGCCAGGTACTTAAAAGAAAACATTATTTTAATTTGTCAGCTGGTAATAGGAAACTGCTACCTAAGTGTAAAGATGTTCTTACCCTGGGACAATAATCTGAAGATCAGTTCAGTCTCCTTCTTTTATGTTAGTATATCCTTTAATATGACCTAGTCACATCCTGAAAGTTGGAACAGTTTTATGTAAAGCACACTTTTGCCTTGCAGAACAAAAATGTAGGTAGAATCCCTCATGCATACCTGCCACAAGTGTGGATACGCAAGGCAACTAGGAATTATTTTCCATAACCCTACAATACATTGGTTGAGAATTTCTTTCATGTCAGTGCAGACCTCTGTGCTCAAAATTCTAGCAAGATTGTCTGCCATTTACACACTTGTTGTAGCAGTTTATGACTAAGACACATCACTTCACTTGTTATTAATGAGAAAACAGTTGTTTCTATGTGTAACTAGGAGGACAGGAAGATCCCTGAGAAATGTCTTTTACCAAATGTAACTTAGTTTTTATTTAGGTATTGCTGAAAATATTGATGGGCTCACAGAATATAAAGACATTATATTCATTGGGAATCCTTTTCAACTTCAGAAAATTAAATTGGACCAGAATCATATTGGAACGAGAGTCCTCAGACCAACTCTCTCGACTTTGCTCCTGGCAACCAAGGAATATAAAAAGAGATTTTCCTTGATTTTTCTGATTTTTCTATATAATCTGCAGGAGCTGGGGAAATGAAAATATTTAGGGTAGATGGGGTTCACTCATGGGCTTAGAAGATCATGTGAAAGTCTGATTTTCTTTTTGTGGATCGAGGTAAAGGCAGAGTGGATTGGACATTGTGTCACTGGCTGCATTAAGCAGGTGTGCAGAAAACTGAATCTGAAGCAAAACTTACAGCGAAGTGTCTGCTGGGAGATGGAAGAGTAAAAGTGAGAGAAAAAGGGAAGGCAAGCAGGCGCGAGAGAGGGTCAGAGAGGCAGAAAAGAGGGCAGCACTGGGAGAAGACATGAAAAATTAGAACAGGAGCTCGGAGCACTCGGGAGAGCAGGGAAAATGACAGTTGAAATTAGAACAGGAGCTAAGAGGAGTAAGCAGGAGGGGACGGCAGAAACTAAGAAATTTAAGGCAGGGAGAAATTACAGAGACAAGTGGACAGAAAAAAAGAAACGCAGCTTCTCTAAGAAGGCCCAGGGCTGGTGTGCGATCAGGACATATATCCTGCTATGGATCACAAAAGATTATTTGTGTTTCTGAAATGGCTCTGAAAGAGGGGATGGAATGTACCCTAACAATCAATATTAAATTTTATGCCTGCTGCACCTTTCAAAACCCTCAAGAAGACATTGATTCAAGTAAGTGTCACAATATTTTAATGACCTTTGATTATTCACTCTAACAGCTTTGCGGTAGAAGTTCATACTGTCAACTGGGGACCAGTGAAAACCAAGGGGCGGTTTCCAGTTGAGTCGTGCAGTCACGAGGACTCGCTGGTCGTCGTGGCGCAGGAAGGGCTGTGCCGGCAGGGGAAAGTGCTCTGGGCTGTCCAGCGGGAGCTGCCCGTGGAAGGCTGGGGGTGGCTGCTGTTTTGTTACACGGCTGGCATCCTTGGAAAGTCAAAAGGAGGTCTGTTTTCTGGATGCTTCCTGGAGTGGTTTGGAGCATTTTGTAAATTGTACTTTATGGCCAGTTTTACAAGTACAAAGTATCTGATTGCAGTGGAATGATCTGAGCAGTCTGAAGGTGAGTTTCCCAGATAACACCTTTGCAAAAGAGGCCTTTGCAGAATGGGCCAATCAGGAATCTGGCTTCACAGAGAATTTTCTGGAGTAGTCTCTTGTGCAATCAGAGGCTCATACTGGATGAGAATTGGTTGTAACAGGTACACTTTTGTGTGGAACTGAATGATTAAGATTTCACATTGGAACGCGTGATCTGTTTCTGCTCCGTACTTCTCCATACCTAATTGCCAAAACCAGAGCCTTCGTTTTAGACACCGGGTACATTTTCTGTCAGGTTAGGAACCGCTGTGTGCAGCTGATTTGTACCTTTGAAGATAATCCACTACCCTGCCTGCTCCATACTTGACTTTGAAGAGCTACCTGGCTAGGAAAATGTGCCAGGCCTCTGATTCTGGGCCTTTCATTCTGCTGACCGATTTGATCTTCTAACTCTAGTTGATTTCTTGGATTCAGTTCCTTGATAACCCTTTCTTTGGCAATTCTTACCCTCAGCTAGTCTTGAAGAACTCAAGTTAGTCATCCCACCCTGCTCTAAGAGCCACGTCGGCAACATTCTATCGTGGTTCTGCTGACGCTAAATGCCTCGATATCCCCATTTCCAGGCTCTATGGATGATTATGCATTCACGTATCAACCAAATAATATTCCACAAGGGCTTTGTTTCTCTCAGTGGCTCTTACTTTTGTCCTACATGTGGCTGTCTGTCTCCGCACTGATAGAAGTTCACTCATTTATTTGCTAGACGCTCACTCACCCACTGGGATGTTCTAGGAAGTAGGGTAGGCACTGTTCATCTTGTATACATTCACTTGAATTTTACTCACTCGAATACTTATTAAAAGTGAATCATATGTGGGATGTTTTCCTAAGTGGTAGAGATCAAAGAGGAGTGATGAAAGCGAAGTTCCTGCTTTCACAGGTTTGACAGTTGGTGGAATGGAAGTAATAGGTGCGCAAACGAAGTAAATACTGTACGTCATATGGTAATGTGCGAAGAAAAGAAGTAGAGCAAGAATAGGAAGCACCCGAGGATGGGGTTGTATTTTCTATTGGAAAGACCTCAGATAAGGTGCACTTGGAAAGAGATGTAAGGAAGGGAATGAACAAGCCACAGATTTGGTGGCGGGTAGGAGGTTTACCACTAAGAGGGGCCAGAACACGCAAAGACTCTGAACTATTCAGTTTGTTTAAGAGGCAGGCAAAGGAAGGCCCATATATTTGACTTGCAGCACTTGAAAATAGGTAATGAGATGAGGTTAACAGAGTGCCAGGGCCCAGAGAGGTGGCCTCTAGAAGCCATAAAAAGGACTTTGATTTTACTTTTAGTGTTGTCTGCAAAACTACTGGAGGTCTTGGAGTAGAAGACTGGCATAAAAATATGAGGTGTGGTCAAAATAAAAGGTGACTGCTTAAATTTTAAAAAAAATAATTAGTAGAGTAAAAGACATACTGCCATTAAACTCCCTCAAATACTGTACTTACCTTCACTGTGAATACACTTGTACCATTGTTCTTGCCATTTTCTGATGCGGTGCTGGGAGTCTTCTTTCCTGAGTGTCATTATGAGGCGTGATCAAAAATATAGTGAATGCTAATGTCAAGTGCCAGCCATGAAAATTAGGCTCATAACAATCATTATATGAGTCCTCAACTACCTCTTTCACTGGATCTGGCACTGTGTGACTTCTGGCTTTTCCCCAAAGTTGAAGTGACCACAAATGGTAAATGTTTTGGATCGAATCAAGACACTGAGGTACCAACGACAGCACAACTAAAGACACACAGAAAAGAGGACTTCCAGAATTGCTTCAGAAAGTGGCGAAAATGATGGGATAAATGTGTATGTGAGGAGCGTTTTGAGGAAGGTTCATGGCAATGTGTCTTTCACTATAATAAAAAATACATAATTTATAAATTTACTGTACTTTTTGGTCACACCTTGTCTTTCATAAAGTCACTCTGGTTGCTACAGACAAGAGATTTTGGGTAGGAAAGTGTGGAGACAGAGAGACTAGGGGGAAGACCACTGTAATGGTTCAGGCCAGAAACGATAATGGCAGAACCAAGGTGGTGGCATTGGATGTGATTAGAAGTGGTCACACGTTTGATTATTTCAGAGATTTGACAGCATTTGCTGATAGATTAATGTAGAGGTATGAAGAAAAGAGAGGATTCACGAATGTTTGCAGTGTTTTCCTGGGCAACTGGAAGGGTGAAATTGCTATTTACTTAGAAAAGACTAAGAAGGAGTGGGCCTGCAGGGAGTGGTTGTTGAGGAGGAACAAAGAGTTTGGTTTCAGGAATGTTGAATTGGAGGTACTGGTATTGTTTAACATCCAAGTAGACATAACAAATACATATACAATGTCTGGAATTCAGCTTATGGGTCTAGACTTGAGACATGATCTTGGAAGGAACAATATTTAGGTGTTTTATAAAGTCATAGACAGGATGAAGCCACACAGGGAGACAATGTAGTTAAAATTGAAGAAATCAATAGATAAATTCCTGGAACATCCTGATGTTGAGAAGTTAGCAGTACCAGCAAGAAGGTAGAAGTAGTGTCCAGGAGGTGGGAGAAGAACCAAGATAAGCTTGCATCTTGGAAAATGAAAGACAGAAATGTTTTGAGACACAGGAGTGATCAAATGTGTTGAGCGAGGACTAACAATCGATTAATGGATTTCACAATGAGACAGTGACTGGTGAACTTGATAAGAGCTTTGCAGTGATTGGTTGAGGTGTGAAAGGCTAACTGGAATGGATTTAATAAATAGAATAAGGAAAGTAGTCGGAATCAGCAAGTATAACCAGAGAAATAACGTGGGAGTTTTACAAAGACTTGGAGTTGTAAGAGGGTGTTTTGAAGATGTAAACAAATAGAACACCGGGGTATAAACAAAGGAACACTGGTGGTACAGGAGAGAGAAGAAAAACACTGGTGCCATGTCCTTGGCTGTACATGAAGAGATGGGAGGTAGCACACAAGAAGTTGGCTGGGCATAGAAGTTCAGGTTGATTATTAGTGGTAACGTAAGTTTTCTGACTATATGGATACAATCCAAGAGCAATTATGTACAAGCTTTCCTCTGATTGCTTGCACTTTTTTATTAATTTAGTAAGCAAATTCATAAGCAGAGTAAGCACATTAATGGATGGTGAAGCATCCTGAGCCAGAATTGAGGAAGGGGAAAGGGGCAATGAGGAGACTGAAGAAGGTTCACCAGCTGCTTCTCAACCTCTCTCTTCATCTAGCTATGATCTGCCAATGTGTGGGCAGAGACTGGGTCTCCCATTGGGCACACTGGTGCCCTCAGCACTCACAGCAGGACACTCACAACCTTGAGCCTGGTCATGCGCTTTTGGTTGGATCTTCTGCTACTTCTTCCTCTTGACACTCAGTGTGTCCATCTCATTTGCTCAACCTAACTCCAACAGCACAGTCCTTGGTGCCAATTCTGTAATCAGTTTATCTATTGTTCCTAAAGCCATTGATTCCTTCAAATCTAGCTACATAGGCTTGAAAAACAGAAGTTTTTTGCATCTTCTTTTTTCTTTTCATGCTCATGTCCAGCCTTGTCTTTAATGGACAGATCCATGTCTTCATGACATGTGACTTTCAAGGAGCCTTTCAGAGGGTTTTGAACAAAACAAGTGCCTGGGTACTACATTAAGTCAGTGAGTCAGTGTTCAGCAGCCAAATCATTGACTGTACCTTGGCATCATGCTTTCTCTTCACTCACCTCTACCAGTGCCTTAGTACCTGCCCAGTTTCCTTTGGATCTGCCAGCATTGACACATTGACTGACTCACAAAAGAGGCCACTCTAGTTTGCAATAGATCAGAAGAGGCATAGCAAGTAGAATGACTAACTGTGATAGGACTTAGTGTCTATTTAGAAAAACATTCTTCATGGCTTTGCAAATAGGCAAAAATGTCAAGTCAGCTCTACTCTGAAGCCATTTGGAGACATTCGCAACAATGAATGCATGATTAAGTTTATTGTTTAGTAAACAGTTTGCAGACATTAGCCAAGGGAGAGTTATGGTGGCAGTTTACAAATAATTGCAATTGAATTAGGCAGACTGCAATGCAAAAGCAGTACAAATAACTTGCCAATTCCATAAAATGTTTTGCAAACAGATTCTGGGAGAAAATAGAATGAAAAAAGCAAAAAATCCAGAAAGGAATGTTTTCAGAGTCTGCTCTGCAGATAGTGAGAGAGGATGCCTTCGTATTTTACCAGACAGTGAAGTGTTAGTGAAAGGTGTTTATTTCTGCTTTGCCTCAAAGACAGAACTTGGCACAGATTCCCGAGTAGGAGAAAGGGGGTCTGACTCAGTGATTTGGCACTTAACAAATTCAATTGAACAAAAGAGGTAGAATCGTTTTAAAATAGATTATATGCGCTTGGACTGACGAGGATTTCAGTAGAAGGGTCTTGGCTGATGGAAATATACCATTCATAGCAATCCACCCCTAAGATAGACCTGTGCTCAGGGTCAGAAACACAATCTGTATCAGAAGTATGCTAAACTGTAGATATCTATTTTATTAAATAGATTTATATCACATGTGTTCTTAAAGAATATATTTGGTATGGCATATGTAATACTCATATAATATATATGTATATTAAACAACAAATATTTAATGGTATAAACTATGTCCACGTCAAGATTACTTTCTATAAGCTAATAGGGAAAAAACATTTTCTATACATTTCATGTTTGCCTTCATCAGGCTGTTTTTCTCATTTCCTACCACTAGCCTTATGAAATGAAGATATGAATGCGACTATAAAAATATTGGGAGGAACCCAAAAATCAAATGAGTAAAATAAAATGAGGAAACACTTAAATTGTACTGTTACTCACCAGAACTGCCTGAACAAGGATACTCCAGCCACATTAATTTGACAGTTATGTTTAATAAAAGCACAGAGCATTCAAAAGTGTGTGAGCATGATTTAGTGAGAGGTTTTCTGGGTACAGAGCAGCCACAGGGTTTCAGTGGTTATAGGTTTGCTTTTCATCTTAAAATGCATCCTGAGCATGTGGTTTTCCTTCTCTGATCACACCCTTTATCATATGCTATTGATTCTGTAACCACTCAACCAGATTCTCAGCTTCAAAAATGCATTTGACGACGAATAGTTGATCTAAAACAAACTTTAGTGTTGGATCCTACACACCGAGGTGTAGAATCATTTGTTTGTATAAAGGAAGAATCAACTTCTGTCTGAGAGAATTCAGGAACAATCACAGGTTAACAGGAATTTAAAGCAGTCAGATGCATGAATGAAAAAATTGCATTTCAATTCTGCCTCCGCAGCACTTTCAAGACTAAAACAGGTGTGCAATTTGTAGATTTACTACAAATATTTTTGAAGTCTGTGGATCTGCTTAGTAGCTGAGGCCAGAATAATGGGCCAAGTATATCAGAATTGTACATCTTGTACTGAAACTAAATTAAAACATCTACCCATTATTTCTCAAAGGTAAATTATGTTTGTCCAGTGCGTAGGCTCATTTTGCATATACAAAGATTTTCACTATCTACCATATTCATTTAAGGTGAAACAGATCATGCCCACAACTGGAAACTTTGAAATCAAATCATTTACATCATTTTAGTTGCAAAGCAATTCTGTGTCTTAGCAGTTGGCATCATAGAAAGCTCTTGAGTTGTAACTAAATAAAAGAAAACATTACATGACAAGTCCAAATGCTATCATTCCCTTTCACCTTCTGCTCTTCTGCCTAAAAGAGGCAGCATTTTCTCTGCAGCATAAAGAAAGAAATATGGCTGGTGGCCACACTTGTTGATCCTATTAACAGGGAATATTGGCAAGAAGCAGAAAATTGTAGCTCACAGGAAAGTGGGTATGGAAGGAGTTTCGAAATGGAGAGTCTTGCTAATGGAAGGAAGATGACTCAAATCTTTTGACAGATGTCAAGTAGACTGGAGTCCAGCAAAACTACATCACAAGAGAAGACAAACCTACATCACAAGAGAAGACAGACTGCATGACTAATAGCCTCTTTAATTTTTACTCTGTAACTTTTTGCTCTGCAGTGTAGAATGAGGTACGGCTCTCACCTTGCTGATGTAGGTCAGCATTGTTCATGTAGCATTTCAGTGGCATTAAAGCTTTTGTTAGTTGGTGGCCTCTTTCTTGGGTCAAGGAAGAAAAGAATTTAAAAAGAGAAATGAATAGAGAAATGGCACAAATCAATCTAAGAACCACAACTCTTCAATGAGATTCTGACTTCAGTTACAGGAACACAGTTTCTGACTCAGAGACATTAGTGACTTGCTCTTCATATTACACAAAATTGTGATAAATATATTTGAACTCCATCTGCCTCAAAATATAATAGACAGAACATTATTATTTAAAAAAAATCTTTAATCCTTTTAAAGTGTTTTGTGTGCATGCATGCATGTGTACATTTGTGTGTGTGTGTGTGTGTGTGTGTGTGTGGCTTCTGAGTAAAAATGTAAAAACATAACTGCTTTTTTTCCTTATTATACTGGTACAGGCAGGAGGTCAGAGGAAGAATAATTGATTTGTGATCCTCATACTATTGCACTGTTCCTTATTATGCCTTTAATTATTTTCCTTGCTGAAAGAAAGAATTTCCTCTATTTGCTTCTCCATCCCTATGTCTAGAGATCTTGACATCTATTCAAGTTCAATTCACATCGATAAAATCTGGGATACTCTTCTAAGAAAAGCTTCTTGGGACCAAAGTTTGATGCCACCCCAAAAGAAAGTGATAGACAGTCTCTCCCATTGCTGATGAGTGGTTTTCCTTTTACAGTCTCAGCAGAGGTGTGGCATTCTGTCTGGACAGTTGACAATACAATTCTGACAACCGTTCTCCATTTGAAGTGAATGAATGTGGCCCAGCAAGCCACGGCCACTGGAAATCTCACACAGTAAACCAGGCTCTGGGGCCCTAGCGTCTACCATTTCCTATAATAATCAAATTGCTTGTGATGCTCTTTAGATCAATGTATGGTGCTTGGCCTCCAAAGCCAGGAGCTCTGACCTCCTGTAGCTCATAGTCTAAGGAAAATAGACCCAAGGTCGTATCCTTTTAATGCAATATAGGGACATAAGAGATCACCAAAGGAAGAGGAGGCAGGATAGAATGATTCTCAGTTAGACCTGAATGTTCTGTTCTCACCAAAGCACATCTGGAAAGCTCCACTGAGGTGGTGAAGGAATACAGTCAGACACCCTAGCCAGAAAGAATGTCTTGTGAGTATAGACCTAGAAGAGTGACCTGCCTTTAGGGACAGGTATTCCTCAGGAAATTTCATCCTGGTTCTGTGTGCTCACATACCCCCCAACACACACACACACACACACACACACACACACACACACACACCACTGTACTCTGATAAATATCTACAGTCTCAGGTCCACTACCACTTTGGTCACAAAGTCTTCTGAGCATACCCTGTGGTGAGGAGGATTCTTGTACGCTAAGAGCTTTGGAAGCTCTCAGCCCCCTCCTCTCTTCTTTCTTTTACTGTATGCAAATTTTCTTGTATTATTCTTATTCTTAGCCCTACTCCATGCTGATTACTCCTACTGAATGCTTTCATTGCACAAAGTTGTTCCAAGGTTTTGTGTGTATTACCTCATTTAATTCTTCCAATAATCCCCTGAGGTAATATCAGTTACCTTATTTACAGATGTGGAAACTGAGGCATAGGAAGGTCCAGTAACTTACCAAAGGATACAGCTAATAAGTGGTAGAGCAAGGATTTTCCTCAGACAATCTGATTCAAGTACTACTAAACTACAACTACTCCCATGTGTCTTATTTACCTAAGATTGCAAACCTTCTGAGGATAGTAGTGATAACTTATTTTTCAGCTCATATGATGTCTACTCTCTTGACATTGTGGTAGTGATCACATAATATAGATAGAATTAATGGATAAAGGAACAAATAAATGAATGAATTAACTCTACTTACAAAGCTGGTGGGGGACAAGTGGCCTACATAAAAGGTTAGTAAGAAAATGCAATTCGAGATAGAGTGGTCCTTAAGGATAATAGTAAAAGCAATAGCATTTTCACCAGACCTTTGCAGAAGTTAATATACTGTTGTGAAAATCTGATGCTATGAGAGGAAAGATGTGGGCTGCACCCTTACATCACCTCAAAGGGAAAACTTCAGGACTGCACAGAAAGACGGGCAGAAGGATTAATACTGCAAAGCAGAAAATCTTAATTACTCCAATGGAAAATACATGAGCTTTTAAAGAAATGAAAATGCGTTCATTTTCATACCACCTAATATAAACAAAGATATTTTAAAATTATCAATACTATCAAATCCCCAAAATAAGGTCATGTTAATTTCCCTTCAAGTTTTCAGTTATAGGTACTGCGCCATATTTGCGTTCACTTGAATGGCCAGAGAACTAGTCCATCTCATTGTGTGGAAAATGGTGATTAAAGAAGTAGACAACCAAATAAATGCAGGTTTAATACAGTTCCAGCATCAAAGGCATCAGTGCCTGCTGAACACTGAAGATGTTAAAGTTCGGCACACTTTAGTCTGAACTATGCAACTTTCCACCCAAATAACGTCTGGTTTCAGCACCTATTGATCAGTTCCTCTCTGACACAAGTCATTCATTTTACACAGAAAGCTAATGTTTATAGGGCTTTTTATGTGTCCCCTGTGCCTAGTTCCTAAAAGAGATACAACATTTTCACAGAATCATTAAAGTTGTAAATATCGCATACAGTGTACAAATGGTACCTTCGCCTCTGTAAAAAATACAAATTAATTGAAAAGTTACATTGCAGATGCCAATTAAGTACAGCATTTGTTTCTCAGAATAGTAATTTCAAATGCAGCCTGCTATAAATTCATATGTTAGCTTCTGGAATTATAAAACCAATACTTTAAGAAGAGAACAAGGAATTACTGCTTTATAAAACATTTCCTCAGAAACTCCTTCACCAGGTAAGCCTTGCTAGTTCCAATAAAATGAAATGTATTGATATTGATTCATACATGTAATGGCTTCTCTACTGTGCCAGACATCATACTGAGGATGACTCACCCGTTTTTTTTTTCCAGAAACACATCTGACCACACATATGACCAACACACATATGTGCAGTTCTCCTATTAGAATGATTTATGAGATAGTTATTATTTTCTGCATCAATCTCCTTAATAAAGATTGTCGTTAGACCCAAGCATGATGGTGCATGCCTGTAATCTCGGCATTTGTGAGGCTGATCCAGGAGGACCACTGTGAGTTCAAGGCCAGCCTGAGTTACATAGTGAGTTGAAGGCCAGCCTCAACTACACAGTGAGACCCTGTCTCAAAAAAAAAAAAAATACCTCCCGAACTCCCCCCTCAAAAAAAATTGCTTCTAGAGAAGTATTTATTTAGTAGATATTTGCCTTCAGATTCAATATGTTTTCTTGCCTATTTCTACTGACCGATTTTATCTTGTAGAAAACATTTCTAGAACTTAAGCATGTTCTAAACTGAAAAAAAAAACACAATGTGGTTTGAATTTTAGACATCAAGTTATTTCCAAGGTTTATTAAATACCTGCCATATCCTCAGAACAATTATTAGATACTAAGGATATCTGGCTGAAATTTTTTTCCCCTGGGAACCTAGACATTGAATTTGGAATTTGCGTTGTTGATTGTGCTTTTGTCTGGAATTGAAAAACTAAGACTGTGGAATAATATTTATTATTTTTGGTACATCAGTGAATAAAAAAGGAAATGCACAAAATGATACATTGCATTGCACAACGCCGGACATTGCTTTCTGACTTAGCTGATGATACAACCTCTCTCAAATTCTGATCCTTCATTTATAAAATTAGATTGATCATGACAAAGATACTGTTATGATACTGAGTTAATACCTGTATGATGCTTAGTAAATTTTAAAGAGGCATGAATAATGTTATTACTATTAATTTCATAGTTTTTTCCACAATTATACTACCTTGATAGTATCCTAATGGAAGGCAATAAATTGTAACTAATTTTAAATTGCCATTGTATTTCCAAAATTCATAGTCCTCGTCATTTATGCATAACAAGGGTAACTGTTAAAACTCTTGAAGATTGTTTATGTATTGGGTTTAAAATAGAATTTAATCATTCTTTAAATATGCTGACATAATGCTAATACGTTATCTGGGAAACATGAAAATTTGCTGATTTTGCCTTCTTGTCCAAAGTCGAGGGTTAAGACTGTGGTTGATTATAAAAAAACAGACTAAACTGGGGGGAGGGGCACCTACCAATCAATGACAGCCTCTCTAGCATCATAATTTCCATGGAACATTTCTGTTTCTAAGCAAACTTCCTATTTGCAAGCAATTTGAAGGAATTTTCAAATGTTAGCCACCTGCAGTGCTCACCTCCAGGTAGGTAAATGCACCTCCAAGGGTCCCTTAGAGTAGCCTGTTTCAGATAGCTCAGAAATGCCTGATTTTTTGATATGCAACAGACACCTTCTCAGGAAAGCAAAACTCACCCTGGAGCCCCCCACGTACAAATTATAGTCACCATTTAAACCATCATCACAGTATTTGAGGTTAGTAAAACATATTGCTTGAGCTATAAAACATTCTAAACTAGCATTCCAAATGTCTCGCCTCAAGCAAGCACTTAAATTAAAGTTTCAGACAGCTGGCACTGGAATCATAATAACAGTTTCACACAAAGGGATTGGCTAAACATGATTATTGTTTTGATAATTTATAGTCAACATGCATTATTGTGCCCTAATCCCAATGTTTGGCTTTGTCTCCTTTCTATTGTCAACAGGTGACAAGGTCTGGTTCAGGTGACAGAGAAGAATCACTCGTTGATTGGCCTCATCTTTGGTAGTTCACATAGACACTCACACACACAGACACACACACACACAATTATAGTAACTTCCATAATCTGATCAGTTTTATTGTTTCTTTTGTATGAATTGCTTTATTAGTTTAAAGAGAAAATCTGCCAGTAATATTTTTCATACTCTCTACCATAAAAAAAATGTTGCACTTCATAAATAAAATTTAGATTCCTTCAGAATGTCTATTTTGCAGTGCCTCCCTTTGTAGGACAGATAAGGACAGAAATGCTACAGTATTTCTTTTGCAGTTCAAGGCGCATATTGAACATCGGCAGCCTTGTGTTTTAGGCATTTGGGTACTGGATCACCCAAGACACGGATGACACCGATGCTAGCTATTTGCCCTCCAGTCAATTCTAAAACAATATTTTGCAGACTTATCAGCGTATTTTAACGGACAATGGATCCTCTGTTCACTTCAACTTGGAACACTTTGAAAGATTTTATTTCCACCATAGAGAAATACATGATTGACATTGATGCTCAGTTTTCCTTGGGTTGGTCAGAGACCCTAACAGAGTTCAAAGCATAAAAGTACATTTTTTTTCCTTTTTTTTCAGTTAAGCACAACATATTGTACAGGCAAATTTTTTTCCGAGTGTTTCTTAGAAACAGTGTAGTGATACCTCATCATTTTTTTTAATGAGAAAATGAGCAGACATTGGGTGATGATGATTGCTGTAGACGTGCTATAGGTTTTTCTGGGTTGTGTCTTCCTGTGCACAAAACTCACTAAAAAATTGGACAGTATGAGAAAGAGGCAACACTCTTGGATCAGTCAAGAGGGAAATAAAAGATGCCTTAAATTACCTTTAAAAAATGTTTTCCTGAACATGACTTTTCCATTGACTTTAATTAACATTTTGTTAAACCCTGAGTTTGGAAAGCTTTTCATTGAGAGAATCTGCTTACTGGGCATATTTGGCGGGGCTGGGGGTCCTGGGAAGAGACTATTGTAATTAATGCCTCCTCCAACTTTACGTTTATGTTCAACTTGGTTCTACCTTTGCAGAAATTGGTTATAGATCTACTCCTTAAGAAATGAACCATGCCTCAATAATGATTTTTATCTTGGAATACTGTGGTGCAAAGTTGGCTCTAGCATACTTTATGAGTATATTGCCTGCTGACAAATTAATCCAATTAGCAAAGGTGAAGGTTTATAATTGGGGTTAACTAGAATTTAACTGGTCATTGCTCACAGAACCTCCCTCACTTCCCCTACAGCTTGGTCCCTTAAGTTCTTTGAGAAGTCACATCTTGTCCCCAGGTTAAACCAAAGGTCCGACTTCAAAAAATCTGTTTCCAGAGAAGCAGATAAAGCCACCTTTGCCAAAGCTGTGACAACAATGGAACTTGGTGGTGTGTATTTCCCTGCTGTTTGGGAGAGTGAATCTCCACTCTCACCTTCTTCTCACTCCCCCGCCCCCACTACTGAGAGTATTTTTATATAGTTCAAGTCCCTATTGGTCTGCAGTTTGCAGTGCGGTTTAAAAAGTAATACATCTTTTCTTAGATGTACCCCAGTTTCTGCTTTTTAATAGACATGATAATGAGCTTCTGGGTCTTCATTTCCCAGTGAGCAGAGAGCTCAAATAAATCTTTGATTGTTCACAACCCAGGAGAAGGTTCTGGAGCACTGGGATCCGTCGAGGTCTCTCTAAACAACTATTATTTCAAAGCATTTTTTTTTTTAATGTTGGACTTTCCTGGCGCCATTGATTTTTTTTCCAATGTAGTCAGCAACACCTGTCTATAATGAACTCTGAGTGATATTCCTTTCGTGGTGAATCAGAATGAATGAAACTCTCACTCTTTCACAACAGCATACTACGTGATAGTGGCATAATAAATTTTTTAGTAGGTTAAAGGGGGAGAAAAGTTTTCCTCTCAATTTGCACAATGACATCTGCTTGGGCAATTTACACTTTTTTTAACTTCTGAATCCTGAAAGATGTTTTATATTTCTGCAGATTTAAGTACGCCAATGTGAAAATCTTTGGCCACTGAGGATATTGTAGATTATTTGGGGGCAATGAGACTTACTTATAGCTAGCGTACTGTAATTCATTGTTATCTAAATGTTGTCCAACAACAAAAATACAAATTCAAATGAATCAAACTTCCAATTCTTGGTTTTTTAAAAGTCAAAATATACTTTGAACAATTTTTGTTTTCAATTTTACTGACTACTTCAAAAATAGAGAAGTCCTGACACTACAAAGATCCAATGTCACCGGAACATTCATAAATTTATTAGAAAAAAAATGTACTTCCTTTACCCATTTCTGATGGAGGATTCAGGGAGAAATGGCCTCAGGTATATATTTTGATATGACCTCAGGATATGCTTAAAAGAATATAAATTATGCTAACTAGAATTTCTATTAGAGCTGAGCTGATTGATGATGCATCTATTAATTCTAAATTAATGATTGAAAATTATCTTTTTATGATTACAAACACAGCTCAGCCTATTTCCCTGGTTAGCTGGATCTGATGGGGTGTAGAGAAATTTTTTTTTACATTTCTGTCCTTACAAAAGAAGATGGTAGTTTGAGCTTGTACCCACAGCTTTAGCCAATTGACTATGATTGAATGCTTTTTTCTTATTACTGCTCACCAGGATCTTCTTATGAAATGCACATTTCATTTTAATCCAAGACCTGGGGATATAGGGTGACAGAGGAATATTGCTTCAAATTCTGCACACCACCGTCTATAGAAAGCTGTGCACCAAGACTGTGGAAGAGTTATAATTTTAATTCTTTTTACAATGACAAGGTTATTTAGAAGTTAAATTATCATGATCAGTTAAATGAAACAGTACTGTGGTAGCACTTCTAGGAGAAGGTGGCTTATTTTAATTGTTAGGGTCTGTAGATTCCTATGCTGAATTTTAGGTCTAAGCATTTTCAAATGAATAGGGTGATTGAAAAGGAGGGATATGTTTGCAATCTGTTTGGGCTGAAATGGGTACTTGGTGCAAATACCTTAATGTAGTGAGCTATCATTATGACTATTCCTGCTTCCCTGAGAGCTAGAAAGAAGTTATACCTTGTTCTTCCTTCAGTTTCTAGTTAATCCCTAACAATCAATGAAATCCTGAGAAGTCACTAATGACCAGACCAGGATGTGAGGTTTTCTGCCAAAGTAAGAGATGTTTAGCACTGACACTGGTCAGTGGAGGGGTTGTGCTTTGCAGAATGCTAAAGGTGCAATGTCCTATAGCATTCAGTCACTAAAGAAATCCGCCACCATGTGTTCTGCATATGTGTTTTGACTATGATCGTCTATAGTCTGTGTCATTGATTATGACATATATCAAAATTCTTGTCATGCAATTTTGTTAGCAACATTTTCTTGGAAAAAAATAAATCACAGGAAGTTGTTTTAGCACCTTTAATATAATAGGAACAATTAAGCATAGGTAAGCAATCTCCACAAACACATATATGTATATACTCACAACTACAAAAAAGAAAAAAACACAAAAATTCAGAATCACAGTAGAACAAAACCTGTAAAAGTATTCTGTGTACGGTATTTGGAATGATACATTTCCTGCATGTAGTATGTCTTCCATGCTGAGAAAAATTAATGATGAAATAGATCAAATGACTTGGCAAATCTTTCAAAGTCTAAAACTAGAAAGTTTTTCCTCCCATTAGCAACAAGGAGTTTTAATCATCAATTTGTACTGCCAGGCCCTGTTAATAAATTCAAATAAAACCAAATTAAACAAACTAGAGCTTACTATGTCAAAAAGGAAGATTAGAATATACCATCCTTGTATATTCTCACCCTCCTTTTCACCGTCCTTTTTAATGCACTTACAACAAGAGATGTGAAATGTGAGTTAGTAGCATTTTCAAAATTGAGATTGTTCAAATCAAAATGCATACTTATATGTTTTTCCTTAAAAAGTCATGTTTGGTAAGAGCATCTTTCCATTCTTGTCTGCAAACGAAAGGCATGACTTTTGTGACTGACCCACTAGACCAAGCACACCCACTCTTGACTTTTGCCACAGTCCCCATTTGTCCTGCTCAACTCACAAAGTTACCAGTGTCCACTTTGACTTTCTAATTGGTGGCAAAACTTTAACTTAAAGTGAAAAAAGTCCCCTATCTCTGAGCTCCCCTTATATCTCTGTTTTATGTTAGGAACCATGTCTTTAAGTCCATGTCAATCCACTTACTACCTCTCATCCTGCATTTACTCCCTTATATCTCAGTAGTTTTCCTGGGATAACCCCCGCTCTTGAACTCCAATCCATGTGTGCCCTTTGCCTGAGACCCTGGGGACATCTCACTCTGGGTAGCACTTTGAATCACTCTCTGCTTTGTTCTGCAGGTCCTCTACACAGTGATAGGCTCAGCAAAGATCTGCAGTATAAAAATTAATATAGCTAAAATTAATGACATGGTCTCATCATCAATTTCCTAATAATCACACTGTACTCAGAACTCCTCTTGGAGTGAGAAGCCACCAGTTATTTATAATTGTTGACTATGTTTTCCTTGAATGCTTTCATCATTCTTTTTATCACTAAGCAAGTCTTCCTCCACAAGATCAAAAATTCTGAATTCAGGGACCACAATCTACCACTAGTAAGTTACCTCTTAAGAAGGGATGTGATTCTCTGATACTAGAAGAAACCCTTTCTTTCTTTCTTTCTTTCTTTCTTTCTTTCTTTCTTTCTTTCTTTCTTCCTTTCTTCCTCAAGTTACTTCACATTTTGTACCTCTTTGGATGCACTTACTATGTTTTATTTCATAGTCAGACTAGAGTTTAAGAGTGGAAACCATACACCTCACTCTAATTTGTGTTCCTTTTTTAAAAATGATCACTTTCCTGTGTGTCTGAATTAGTATAAGTAAAGAAATTATCAAAGCATCAAAGGATGTTAATTGATTCATTAGAAGCCAAACTCCTGGTGTTTAAGGTTAGCATTTAAGAGAACTGACAATCTATCCAAGATTCACATTCAGTTTACCTGTCTGCAGGGCCATGACACAGGGTCCCAGGAAGCAAGAAGCCTCAGAGACAGTGAACAAATATATATGGATCTTCCCCCTGTAGCCATACTCCGTATTACTCATGTCACTTACTACATCCCTTTCATGTCAGTGGTATAAAATAGTAGTACTATGCAGGCAGTTAAGTAGAGACGGAAATGACTTTCAACACTAATCTTTGATTTCAGACACTAAATTCTTCTGATTAAGTAGGAGCATATGTGAAAAGGTTATTTCCTCCAAACACAAAAGTGGTACTTCCTTAGCATGTTATCTACCCTAGAATAGTCATTCAATGAAAGGAGACACAAGATGGATAAGCTTTGAATAATAAAATGTGAAAAAAATCAAACTGATAAGAGTTCTCAAGTGGAGAATTTTGGTGGGATAGGGATGTTGGGGGCCTTTCAATTATAGAGAAATAGGTATGGGCAAGCAATATCTATTTTTATGAGGGGCTGTCATATGATCTTGAAAATAACTTTTGTGTGCTTTAAGGTTATTACCTTCAACTTTCCCTGTTTCTACTCATTACACCAAACTTCACAAATTCCAAAACATGGCTTTTTCTCTTAGTCTTCCATTCTACCACTCTTCTATTTCTTCACCTGTTATACCCAATGCATGTGTGTACATACACACACACGCACACACACATATGCGCACACACACACATACACACAAGCACGCACGCGCGCGCACACAGACACACACACATACATGCAGAGGCACAGTTTGGGTTTCGTACTTGATTTGTCTCCCACAGGAGAAATATGAAGCAATGACAAGATGACCAACACTTCAGACCAGACTGCAAATTCTTGTTTAACTCTTATATAAGTTCTAAAATGTCAGGCTGGATGTTCACTGGACCCTGGTGCCTGTCAGGTCCTTATGGATCTCCTCTTAGGACTTTATGTCTTGTATTTATGATCATGAAATGAAATGAAAGGAAAGTTAAGCTCAGAAAACATTTCCACTTATTTGTGGGTGGGAAGACTTTGAACGATTTTCTTAGACATTGTTTTCCCCATTTCATTGATAAAGAAAAGTGAGATTTCTTTGCAGGGTTATTGAAAGTCCGGTAGGATGTGAAATCCTGAAATAGGATAGCAGGTATGTTAAGGAGATGCAAAAGGAGCTATTTCCATTTTAGCAGCATTCTTTTATGTGCCTTTAAATATGGTCAAAGGGTTCTTTGAAGAAATGAAAACATCATGTATCTTTAAACAAGTCATTATTATAAGTTTTCAGCTTTGTTGCAACGCAGATGTCAAAGAGCCTTGTAAAAGCAGAATCCTAAGAAGAATTCATGGGTTGCCATCAGCTACTGTTGGTATTCTGATGGCATTGAACAGGGCATCTGGGCAACAGAATGAACAGTTCCATACCTGAACACCTTGGTCATTTAGAAGAAAAGGATGTCTGGAGAAATCTCTCTTGGGTGGATTTCCTTCCTCTTATTGTATTTCTTGTATTCTTCTACCTAGGTTGTTAAAAGATCGTAGAAGAAATTTTAAAAACCATGCGAGTGTTCTTTTCCAAACATATTTCAATGTTTCTGTCAATATTCACTTGGGATACACCACTGATTCTGAGATCGTCAAAGGACATTTCTTCTAGATTAATAGCCTAAATTAATTAATTAGCTTCATTCTCTCATTGCCGTCACCTCTCTTCCTCTGCCTTCCCTCCCCCACTCCCAATTGCTTTTCCTCTGTGTCTTTCCTTTCCCTTCTGGAGGAATAATTTACCAGTCCTGGAAGATTTCCCACTCCCCCAAGAGTTTTGCATATATGAGCTGTGAGGTTCTATTAATTTACATTCCTATTTTGAAGTCACATACGAAACATATAGCTAGAAAAGAATCCACATGGGATTTTATGGTTATTTTCCTTTTATTCTGAGGGAAAATACAAAAAAGATTATGAGAAGCACTGGAGACAACAATGAGAAACCACAATGCGCCCTGAATCAATTAGCCTTAGTGTGATTTGGGGAGTATCGCACGAGGTCAGTTAAGGAGTTTAGTGTGTTCAGTGCAGAATCAGTTCACATGAAGATGGGAGGCAAATAGACTCAATGGTTCGATGTTTATGACTTCTACATGATCACCGTTTTGAGTTTTCTCCAAATCAATCCTACTGCTATAAGACAGAGACAAGAAAAAATTCACCAGCTATACTCATTGATTAATTACTAAGACTACAATGTCCTCTGAACTTCCAGAGAGACATTTATTTGTTTATGATTCAGGTAAGCCTTCTTATATAGGAAAAGTATTTCTTTTCTCTTTCATTAAGTTTTGCTAAAAAAATAATTTTATGCCTTATGCAGTGTTAAAATGGGGACTAAGTGTGGAGAAGTATCTTAATAACTAAGAATTGAAAACTATGGCTAGAGTTTTTGTTTCTCCTTTAGCCCCTGTACCTCTTCTCCACCGGTCCTTCTACTCTTGTAGGGAAGGTTGCAGAGGAGAAGACAATTGCCATGAAAGCAACTAATCATGGGGTCTGGGCCAGTTAATCAGTATCTCTGTGGCTGCCCTTTGTTTACAGACGGAAGGGGCCCCAAGATTCTTGATCTCAAATAGTACAGGACTGCAAGTCAGGGCCTTTAGCTCTCCAGCAAGCAGTCACTGCCTCAATTTAATTAACTGCCTACCCTTGCCCTGGTGTGACTTGTATGGCCAGGAAGGTGTTTCCCAAGGAAATCAGAATGGGGGGCAGAGCGGGAAAGAAGGGGGAAAAAAAAGAGGTTCAGGAGGGCAATAAGGCGGGGGTTAACAACGCTGCTTAAGATCAAGGGCTGGAGTGCTGAGATGCTGCCAGACTTGAAAACTTTAATTTACTATCACTGTTAGCCCCCTTTGAGGTTTATGGTGGTATTTATACACACAGCATCAATCACATGAAACAAGGAGGGGATTTATAGTTTGTTTTAAAGACTGCAAATGCAATGTAATGCAAATAGCTTGCCTCACGGGCATTTACGTTTAATGGGAAAATTACAGATGCAAAAGATTGGTAGAACAAATTTTAAATTGACTTTATTACATCTAGTGCTTTTCAGAGAATACTATTAAAAAAAAAAAAAGACGGAGGATATGGTAATCGAGTTCTACACTGTAGCCTGACAACTCAAATTCCACTCAACTGATTTTCTCCCCCTACTCCCTTTCTTTCTTTTATTTTTGTTTGGTTTTATTTTGTTTTTGTTTCTTGCATCTTCCTACTTATATGATGCCTGCAATAAATTTGGCTTAGCGAAAAAGCCCACAGGATCATAGGCCATGCTGATTTTTCATTTTTTCATTTCATGTGGCTTCTCTGAGGCCCCCGTTTCTCTGTGACATAAAATGATATCAAAATACGTAATTTTTAAAGAACTTCTACATTCACAGCAAAATTAAAAAGGAGGAGACCCTCTGGCCCCAGTCCCCACATATATACAGCCTCTCCAGCTATCAGCTTTCCTCAGCAAAGCAGAGTATTTGTTACAGCTCATGAACCTCCACTGGCACACGAATGGTCAATGTGATCAGGGTTCGCTGTTAGGCCTCTACGGTCTACAGGATTGGAAAAATATTTGAGGGCACTTACCTGCCATTATAATACGGAGAGTATTACCACATCCTTGATAATCCACTATGCTCCAGTTGTCTCCCCTCTACCCCCCAGCCCCTGATGACCACCAACCTTGTCGCTTTTCCCTCAGTTTCACCCTTGAAGATGTCTTACAGCTGGAACCACACTACATAGCCCTTTTCAGATGGTTTCACTTAGTAACATACATTTAAGTTTCTTCTCTGCCTCCATGGCATAAAAGCACATGTCTTTTGAGGGCTGAATACTATTCTACTGTCTGGCTCTACCGCAGTTAATCCATTCACCTATGGCACAGAAGGATTTTTAATTTTAAAAGAACAGCCAAGTTGTCTTCCAAAGTGTCTATTGGGAGCCGGGGATTTAGCTCAGTGGCACAAGCACCTGGCAAGCGTGAGGTTGTGAGTTCAGTCCCAGGTACAAAAAAAAAAAAAAAAAAAAAAACGGAGAAAGTGACTGTTGGTATTTTATTTCCAGCAACAAAGAATAAGAGTTCTTGTGTCTCCACAGAGTGATAAGAACTTGGTATTTTTAGTATTACAGATTTTAGCCATTTTGATAGGTATGTAATGGTACCTCATTTTCAACTGTATCTCTGTAAAAACATAAGGTGCAAATCATTGTTACATATCCTCATTTCCCAACTGTCTATCTTTTTTTGTGATGTGTCTGTTAAGATCTTTGGACTATTTTTAAATGGATTGTCTGTTTTCTTATTGCTGAGTTTTAAGAGCATGTCATACTCCCAGCATGAAAACTGGAACCTGAAGCAGGAGAATTGCAAGTTTTAGCCTAGTCTGGGTAACTCAGCAATTTAGTGAGACTTCAGAAAAGGGAGCAGGTGCTGGGGATGTAACTCATTGCAGACACCCTGATACTGTATCCCCAGTACCAAAAAAAAAAAAAAAGGAAAAGAAGGAAGGAAAGGAGAGAAGGAGGGAATAAAAGAGAAAGAGAGATAGACAGAGACAGAGACAGAGAGACAGAGAGAGAAGAAAAAAAGGGGAAACACTGGGTTATAACTTGCATAACAGCAATTCCAAAGATCAGTGACAAAAATAAGAAATTAATCTGTCCCATTTCAGGCAAATCAAGGGGCATTGGTGGTCCTGCTCCACAAAGTTCAGAAGAATACAGCCATCTCATCTTCTTCTTTATCATATACAACTTTCATGCTAAAAGTCACCTCATTATACAGAATGCCTGCTCCCATTTGAACTGTGCCGTATCTGTTTTATCTGGAAAGATGGAAGAGGAATAAGGAAGAATAATACAATGTTTGTAATTTGAAAGTTCCTCTGGGGAGTCACCTATAGCACTTCTATTCTCAACTCCCTAGCTAGAAGCTTGCCACATAGCCAAACAAAGCTTCAAAGAAAGCTGAAAACATATTCTTTTATTTTTCTCTTACAGCATAAAATCTGGCTCAGATTTGAGGGCCTTATTCTAAAGTAAAAATTTTAGAATGTATACCAAGAAAAAACTGTCAGTAGATAAATGCATCCACAAGACTAATTTTACCCATATCTGGGACTGATATTGATTCTTACACTCAAAAGAGTTGGATGATAATGCATCAAGCAGACATGACAACCGCAGTGTCAATTTAGCTATGTGATTGTCAGATCAACTGTAGTCTCCACTCTGTTCATAAGATCATTTTATTTTTAATGTCAGTCACACTGTATAGTCTGATTTTATTAAAAGCATAGATGTTATTTCAAGATTTACACCTTCAGCTGCACAGTAGTTTATACTTGGGTACAGTCATTCAAATATTTAAAGCAATATAAAACATGCCTGCATTTGTCCTGATTCAGCAAATAGTTGAGAAGCAGGGTCATACTTAGCCTGAATACCTACTAGGCTTGGTTTTCTAGGAATAGTTTTCTGTTCCTTTAGGCAGTACTCATAAACACCCCAGCATCAAACAGGCTTGAAGTTTAATGCAAATGATATATTTAATAGTGGAGGCAGATAGTGGAAAGAAGTTACCATTTATTATCTGTGTGTTTACAGATGAGACCGAGGTTGGGAGTGGTTAACTGTGTATTAGTTGCTGTCAGGCCCAGTATCACTAGGAGTCCAGACAGACTGAGAGCACATGTGGGCTGCTTAAAAATGTACATTTAAAAAAAAATCACAGAAAATAGTCGTAAAATTTATATGAATAGCTACAATATAACTATTCTCAAATGATTCATCATCCTCTAAAAAACGAAAGCAAGTGACCAATTAAGGGGTAAGTCTTTGATCTGTGAATTCACTAGTAGCCTTAAAATATTAACTTACAAGCTAAGAGACAGAAATCTCTTCACTAAGTTGATCTTTCAGTGGACGCTAAATAGATCTGTGAAAGATAATTTGTAATAGTAAAACACCTTCCTGGGAAAGCATTCCCTATTTCTGTTTTGTTTTCATTCATAAAATTAAAGATCTTTACAGTGACCACCCATAAGAAGGATCATACTGTTTACACTAAAAGGTCCTATAATTTTACCCTTTAAGTTTATTTTGTCTATGAAGGAGCAGAATTTTCCTCAAATGGGACCCTCCATTTCTACAGCTTAGGGGAAGTGATAAGCAAGTTTTGCAAGAAACACCTACAAAAGTATCCACAATTTTTGAAAGTTCACAAAAGACGGCGACCATATAAACACATTGTTCAGGTCGCTCCCTGGTCTTGGAAGATGCCAGAGTAGTCGATGGCACTGCATCACACCCTTGGTGATCATGTCTCTGATCCCAAATCCAGTCAATGGGGCCATGATCTCCAGGACATCACCACAACATCTGCACCTGCCCACCAGCAAGTTGTTTCCTAAAGAAACCAGATTGATGCACCAGGGTCAGATGTTACTTTTCCACAGTTTGGAGAATGCTCGTAGAAACTCAAACTTTTTTAAAGAAACAAGAAAGTGGCCTGGGGATGTGGTTCAGTGGCAGACAGCTTGCCTCGGATGATTAAGTCCCTGGGTTCCATCCCCAGAACAGAGCGTTCCCTGGATGGATACTCAAAGCATGAATTCACATCAGGTTGGGGAGAGTAGAGGAGAATTTCTGCTCTATTACTCTAAATACTTCTTTAGTATTCTAATTGTCTGACTGTCAAATGCAATTTGAGCTAATTAAAAAATAAGAAAGAATTTATCCTAAGAAAAACTAGTTAAGATGAATTATTTGTAGATTAAATATCTGTCTAGATTTCCCTCTTTCCTCCATGAAAGCTACAGGAGAAGCTCAGGCTGCCAGAGATTGCGTATTTGTGACTCACTTCTGTTCTAACTTTCCTGCCCATGCACAGAATAATCATAGCCTTTGACAAATTTTCTTCACAAAAGCCCCAGTACCAGGGGGAAAAAACCCTACGGGCCATCACTCCAGTGCAGGAGTTTTTAAACTAAAGTTCCTAGAAAAGATAAGCATCACATGGGAATTGGTAAGAAAAGCAAGATCTTGGTCCTACTTGAACATCTGCTGGGTCAGACACTGAAGGAGTGAGACTAGCAATCTGCATAAATGTGATGCAAGCTATGTTTGAAAATTATTTGCTGCAAGAAAATCTAGGGTGAAAGCAGGCATGAAATGCCTTGTGCTGCCCTGTCAGTCTGCAATACTCTTTCCAGGCAGTTGTTGGCTTCCAGTCAATGGAGAGAGTCTTTTCATTCTGAAACTATCATGTAAAATGAGAAAGAATAACAGATATGCCAAAGACTTTTGTGTCTATATTTTATGTTTTCTACATGGTTTGATTGTGTTTTTTTATCTTGGTTTTTCTTCTGTGTAGTTTTGTATATAAAATGGGAAATAAAATTAATTCTCATATGGCAAACAAGAATCACTACAAGAGAAGCTTTGGAAAGTATATACAGAAAGTCATGTAGCTGCTGAGAAAGGTGAATCTAAGACTGTGGTACACAAATGTTGAAGTTCCAGGACAAGTGATGTTTTGAAGGGATTTCAAGCTTCCTTCCTCCTTCCCTCCTTCCTTGCTTCCTTCCTTCTTTCTTTCCTTCCTTTACATCCTTCTTTCCTACCTTCTTCAGTTCAATTATTCTTTTTTCTAGTAAGGACACCATATTTCAAAAAATCCATCTGGCAAGTTTACAGCAACATTTTGACTCTAGATTGTGAAACTTTACTTAAACTTCGTGCAGGTTCTTTATTTTAAATTGAGACTTTAAAGATACTAAGGAATATGTCCCACAACACTCACAGATACCTGCGTTTGCTGACATTCCTTGTCTGTTTAAACCCATGGTATCCCATTGAAACAAATCAATCCAAAGTCATCCATCCCAACAAGCATTTGAGCACCCACAGAGAGACAGCTGCAGTTTACCTTAACTCAGCAGTCCAGAGAGCCCCACCCTCAGGGATCTTCTACCTTAACGGAGGAAATAGCTGTCCACTGACTAAGCTAACACATGTGCTTGTTAAGTAATAGTAGTAAGTGTATTAAAATGCATGAAGACGACTAAATGGCAAAGGCAGAAAAAGAGAGGAGTTATTACCTGCGTTGTGTGCCGTCAAAACTCTTATGCTGAAAACCTTTACCCCAGTAGCTTAGAATTTGATTGTCTTTAGAGATAGTGTTTTTATAAAATGATTAATTTGAAATGAGGTCATTAGGGTGGTCCTTGTCCAATGTGACTAATGTTTTCATAACAGGAAAGAGATTAGGACATAGACACATATATAGGGAAGACCACGAGGAGGCACTGGGAGAAGGCATCCATCCAGCCATAAAGTGGAAAGGCCTCAGAATAAAACAATTCCTCCACAACTTGACTTTTAAATTATCCCATCTGTGATACTGTGTTACAGCAGCCTGAATAATACAAAGTCAGAGATGGTCAGCGCCGGCCTCAGGTAGCATTCAGACACAACCTAAAGTGCAGTGCTAGAGCCAGGTACACAGTGGAACAGCCCATGATCCTTATGTCTGTGTCTTTCCACCACCTGCTGGCAACACGCTCAGTTATCCCTACAAATTCATTACCCCCAGTGACCAATTTATTACAAAGAAGCCAAGTTGCAAGGTAGATGCTTATGCATTAAGTAGATAACTCAGCTACATAAATGCCTTGTTACCATAGATATCCATAGTAGTACTGGATAGAAATGTATGACCCAATAAAAATTCTAATTGGCATATGCTACTATTCTTCTGATTCACTCTGAAATAATTATAATCTTGAAATTTTCCTCCAGAAGCACAGGACACTATATCTAGAGGGAAAAAAGCAGGCAGAATAAGGTGTATTGCAAGATTCCATCCATGTGAAATCTAATAAAAGTTGATCTCATGAGGAGCACACTGGTGGGCTGTTGGTGGGTATAAAACAACAGGAAGACCTTAGTCAAAAGTTATGTAAGTACAATTAGAGAAATAAGTTCACAAAATCTATTGCACAGCATGGTAACTATAGTAGAAGACAATATGTTGCGTTCTTGAAGAACACAAAGACTGGATATTAATCTAGAAGATATAATTAAGATATTAATATCTAAGTGAAATTAAATTTGTTATTTAGCTAATTTTAACAATCTCACTAAGTATATACACTTCAAAACATCATTCAATACATGATACATACATACAGTTATCTATTTTTAAGATTATATCCAATAATCTCAACATCTACTTTGCCATATAAAGTAAAATAGGCAAATTTCTAGTAATCCACTTTATTGTGATTTCAGTCATGCTATATTGCTTCAAAGTTGATTTGGGAGAGCTATATGCAAGCACAAGTTATACACAAACTAATTACTTATTTTTTACTACAGACCCCTGCACTGCTTATTTGCAATTTTTCTTTTCAAAATTCCATGTACCCTCAGACAATGACAATCCAAAACTATTAAATAAAAAATTCTAGAAATAAACATTTCCCAGCTTTTCAATTATACACTGTTCTCAGTAGCACGATAAAACCCTGCTGTTTTTCCCAGGAGAAAAAGCATCCCTGTGCCCAGGATAACCATACTCTATATGCTACCCTCCCATTAGGTATTTAGTAGTCATCTTGTTTATAAGATCAACTATCATAGCATCACAGTGCTTGTGTCTAAGAAACTCTTACATAATACCCTCCTGCTATCTCACAGTACATACTTCATGCATTTTATCATGAAGGAACAGCATTTCACTCGTTATCACAAGAAGAAGGGTGAGTGTAGCACAAGAAGATATTTTCAGGGACCATACTCACATAAATTTTTACTATAGTTCATTTTTGTAATTGCTATATTTTTACTATTAATTGTTCTTAGTCCTGTCTTTTACCTAAATTATAAATTAAATTTTATGTATGTGCAAGAAAAAACAAAATATTTGTAGGGTCCAGTATTATCTGTTGTCTCAGACATCCATTGAAGATCTCGGAAAATACTCTCCATGGATAAGGTTGAGCTACTATAGTTTTAATTTTAATATAATTGGCTTGATAAAATCTCTGTTGTCTTACCAGTAGGCTTGTCATCTGATCCCAGTTTATTCTGGTTTCTTTTCATGGTTTTTAATTTACATTAATAACCATATCTTGTAGTGGTACTGCACATACTTTTAACAGACTGCTATTATGTGTTCTTCTTGTGATTTGGCATCAGAAGTTGTCAGTCTACATTGCAGTACTATTTTGAAACTAATTCAAAGAGGCATTATTCCGCGCTTCTTCACCACAGGCCAGAGGCCTGCTCCCATCTGGGAACTGCCCAGTGAGAGCTTCAGGCCAAATCTGGCATGAATTTACCCAAAGAGTAGCCTTAGTGTTTCCATTTCAACACTGAATGGGCTATTGAATTCCACTACCACCCCCAGCCTCTCATGTTATTGAAGGTTAGACTGTCTCCCATGCAGGAATTTGCAGATTTTTATTAACTTGCTATTCTCTGCATAAGGGGTTGCAATTAGGAGTTTCTCTTATGCATGTAGAGATAGCAGCACTGAGGAGTGATAAAGACACAAGAGACTAGTATATGCCGGAAGAAGAAAGAAAATAAATACTTTTATGTGATTTATGAATAGCCAGTCTAATTTTGAGACACAAATATAGTCCAGTTTCTTTATCCATAAATTGATTCAATTTTAAGTTCAGTTTGGGATACACTGGAATGCTTTTGACACTACTCCTGTGAATAAAAACTTGTCCCTTCTGCAATGTTTCTTTTGCTTATTTTGACCAACAGAGACTTCTCTCCATCAATATGCCCATGGGAATTACAGCTATATTTAGTGTTTTAAAATTCTCCAATTTCTTCCTACAGTAGTGTCCTCTCTTCTCTCAATAACAGGAAGAAAACTGAGATCCAAAGAAGTGCAAAATAGGGTTCTCCTGATTCATCATGCTCTCTAGGAGTTTACTGCTCAGTAGTAAAGGTGAAGTTATGAATTGTTACTTGGTTGATTAATTAATTAATCATATTCTTCCCTGAAAGCTTGGCAAATATTCCTCACTATTGTTCTTTGACCTTGATTTCAGGTTCCAGTATTGTATCTCATGGAAACTGCTATATACATTTTAATTTTTAAAAATAATACCTAAAATTTTTTGAGGAATGACCTTCTATAAGCCATGCATTGAGAGCAAAGCTTTATTCTCCCAACACCTTTAGAAAACAAGACAGTATTATCAGGTGAGCTTCATAAAGTTAAGAATACATTTCCAGAACTGGGAATAGTGTCGAGAAGATGGTAGATATTCACAAAATATTTTCTGAATATATAAATACATGTGTTGAGGATTTTTATATGATTTTAAACCCATGACTGCAGTTGTTTCCTTTCTTTAGGGACTAATATCACATTCTCTTTTTTTAGAAAGAAATATCACATATTTCTTTCTAAATATCAATCTTTCCTTCCTCTATAGTCAAAGCAAAATATTTTATTGATATCCTTTGGGCTAAAAGGGTAAATTCTCTCTAACATCATGTTAGGAAGGAGATAGAAAAGAGAGCATTGGCCAAAATTGATTTACATGGGGAAAAAAAAGAATATTCAGGGTTATTAATAGCATAGAAAGAATCATGATGAAAAAGGACCTTAAAAAGGGTTGAAGAGTCAGGCAAGCTAGGGATTTGGGGGCCAGGATCAGGCAGAACTGGAGAAGAACCTTTACTGATAAATAAATAAATACACCTAACATTTTAAACCAATTTTTATAGGATACTATGAAGTTACTTTTTGTATCACCCTTACTACCTCCCAAGGCCTCCATAAAGTCTGTGCATTCCCAAAACCTTATACTTAATCAGGAAAACAAGGTGATTGGAAAGGGTTAGGGGAAGAATGACAATAACCTAATTTCATGGAAATTTCAAGAAGGAACATAATTTTAGGAAAAGGTGTTCGAGTCAGTTTTTACTAAATTCTCAACTCAGTGTCACTTCAGGTCATAATCAGTCTACAAATAAATACATACTTTATTTTACATTTAATCATATTTCTTCAACAATAAATATATCTTAAAGTACAGTTTTTCTAAATATAATAATAAAGTTCAAGGTATAAAATTTGTTAATATTAGCAACAATGCAAAAGTAACAATTACCTATATGTAATTTCTTCATCCAAAAATAGCTACTGCCATCTATAGTTTTCTGTTCTATTCTTCCAGGCTGTTCATTTCATTGGTTGAATCTCAGCTGGTCTTGTGACTCAAACAGACAGGAAATAACATGGTTCTACTTCCAAGTCTAATCCTCAAGAATTCTTGCACACTTTCTGCTCTTTCCTTTCAACTTTTCTTTGCCAAGTAAACAAGCTTAAGTCTTAGAGACCACATAGTCAGTTGTCCTAAACATAACCATCCTAGTTTAGTCTGTAGCTAGTCAACTCACAAACCTGTAAGACAGCCAAACAAAATCAGCAGAGATGCTTCCCCAAAACGTAAGAGACTATGACTTAGGAGTAACCCCAGTCTTATCCAAAAGAACCACCTAGATGACCTAAAGACTCAGAAGTACTAACTGCTTATTATTTCAAGCCAGTGAGTCTTGGAGTGTGTTTTGTTACACGGCAATAGCTAAGCCATACATTTTATTTGCACAAAAACCTAGTCCAAAAAAGTTTAAACTATTTGTTAATGAACATACTGCATAAAAGTAGAATAAAAACTTCTATCATTATCTTCTATATTCCAACACAGTGAGAAATTCTTAACTTAAAATGATGTCATGTCGTGTCTCTAATTTACATTTTCCTTTATACTTTTTCTCATATCCTCTCATGGACTCTTTCTTTTCCATTCATGACCACTGCCACATCCCTAATAAAAGTTGCTTCTACCTCACATTGATGCATTAAAATTCTAACACACTGTTCTTGTACTGGAGACCGGACAGCTAAAGGCTCTGATCTCTAGACTTCTTTGCAATTCTAGACATGAATAGCTCTGTCTGTCATAGACGCACTTACATAGAATTTGGAAGACAGAGGAAGACACAACGTTCACCATACCTCCAGCGTTTTCATGGCTACTTCTATTTACAAGGGTGACCGGGAACTGACCTTTAATGGGAGCATTCTGGTAGTGTCTCTTCTCTCTAGTTTCCTGAGTGTTGAGACACATCACCAGCAGTGACATCAAGAAGGATAGATTATTTGCTACAACCATTCTGGTACCTTCTAGCAAAGGTTAGCCTGGGCCCAACTTCTTTGGTGCCTCCCATATTTTTTCAAATGCCTAAGTTTCCGTATTCAATCTAATTCTTCTTAAAATATCTAGAGTTATCACTAAATATTTAAATAATTACATGAAAACCTACTTTGGATGATAGAACTTTGTCCCTACAAATGAAAAATAGAGATTGTATTCAGGTGTCCCGTCATCATTTCTGGCTGCATTTCTCAGAGAGTAGTTAGGCCAGGAGCAACTGAGTACCGGTGAAAAATTAGATTCCCTATCACTGCTGCAGAAAGACTGAACATGTGCATTTCAACGAGCACCTCCAGGGGTACTTGTGCTTCCTAAAGTTTGAGAAATCTAACTATGCAAATGTTAGACTTCAAAAAAGAAACTTCAGTTTTAGAAACTGGAGATGTAATATTTTCTGACTCACAGAATTAAACTAGATAATAATATCAAAGCATTACATTATA
The DNA here is from genome assembly GCA_004363535.1 of Dasyprocta punctata. Classification (NCBI taxonomy): domain Eukaryota; kingdom Metazoa; phylum Chordata; class Mammalia; order Rodentia; family Dasyproctidae; genus Dasyprocta; species Dasyprocta punctata. The sequence continues at coordinate 4,569 of RJWM01015732.1, read as the reverse complement.
AGAAACAAAAGACTAAAATAATCACGCATCCTATCTACTAAAGTATCTCAAAGAAAACAAAATAAAATTGCAGGGTGGTTTGAAAATAAGACATACAAGATTATTATGTAACATCAAGTAATAAAAGCAGGCAAAGATGCATGTGGAAGGAAATGTATAGAGGTAAACTTTATACTATTAAATAGTAAAGAAATGCAGTTAAATTAGAAGTTAAACAGAACAACAAAGTGAAGACAAAAAAGCAGAAGGAAAAGAATATTAAGGCTAAGAAAACGTATCAACTTTAAGAAATAAGCAATAAATATAGGAATCAATTCTAAGAGAAAATATATGAACGAACATCAAGTCCATTCAAACAGCTTTTTGAAAAGCATAAAATAATATATAATCTTATACATTGAAAATATAGAAATTTTAAAAGTTTTCTGTGTATACTAAATCACCAAAAGAAGTTCAAAAGACTACCTGTGTATGTTGGTGAGCAGGCAAATGAAAATGAAGAGCGATGAAATTACAATGATTTAAATCCAAGTTAGAACCCTAGATGATTTTCTAAATTTTTTTTTATTTTTCTTAGGCTTTATAAGCTATTTCCAAGTATAAAAAGTACATAAAAATTCTTTTTTCACTTTTTAAAGATAGGAAATGCAGTACCTCAAAACCTAACATAGTAATAAAAAGAGAAAATTCCATATATATGCCAATTAACAACATATGTCAATAAAAATATTTTTAAGAACCCCTATTAAATCAAGCACATCATCATATTAAGTAAGGATTATTCAGTCTGAGTACAAGGATGATTTAAGATAAACATTAAGTTAATATAATTCATTAACATGGATACTCATTAAGAGCAATCAGGAGATCATTACAATACATTTTTAAAATTCATTTGGAAAAAACAATTTTTTTAGTATGAGTTATGCTTATTCTGCTTTGACGCTTTTTTCAAATTCTGGCTTTCTATGTTAAATCATAGCAGAGCTCACTTACATTGGTTTGAGTTGCATTCCTTGAGTTCAAGCACAAGATCAGAATGTCTCTAGTCCTATAATTACTTTTAACTACTGTATTTTGAAAGTTTTCAGCAATCACACTCTTTTTTTTTCTACTGAGAACTGAATCCAAAGCCTCACTCAGAGTAGGCAAATATTTTACACTGACCTACAACGCCAGCCATTTATTTATTCATTCCTTTATTTATTTTTGAGACATAGTCTCAAGAAATTTCTCAAGCTAATCTTGAACTTTGGACCCCCTACCTCAGCTTCCTGAACAGTTGGGATTACAGGCATGTGCCACCATTCCTGACTGAATCTACACTATTGTTTTAAAAAAGGCTATACCATTAGTTGAAGATAATTTGAACACCTGCTTTCTATACCTTCCGCTCCCAAAATGAAATATTCTTATACCTCATAGAGGGTTGAGGCAACAAAATAAAGAACAGGGAGTATGATCAATGCTTACAGGTATCATATTTTCTTCATCTGGGTACAAAACTTCCTATCTCCCTTGATGATAGTGGTGGCCAGGGGATTAGTGCTGGTCATGCAATATGAGAAGTGATCCATCTGTTTTATATCCAAATACTTATCAATGCTCAATTTTCTGAGTTCCCTCTCTCTGGATAAGCTGAGTTGTGAAACTATTGCTGGCGTTAGAATCCTCAGACACCACTCCATCACTGAGCTCAAGCACGAGGGTAACTCTGCCAAGGAGACGCCCAGATCTGCAGAGCTTTTATGTAAAGAATAAATATATGTCCGTCATGTTAAAGTACTATGCTTTGGGAGTTATTCCTGCAAAATAAATTAAATGTTCCAAATAATACACTTAGTATTTTTTAAATGGACCACTTTCCAAAGTGATAGCTAGCCAATACAGTGGAAAATACTTAAACGTAGTAAAACTGTTTGTGACTGCATTAGAAACATAAAACTCTACTTAAAATCTGAGAGAATAATATAGTACATTGCAAAACTAGGGAAAGTAACTTAAACCTGCTTAGCTTCTCTCAGAATAATTGATACATATAGTCATTCTTGTTTAAGCTTTAAGGTAATGTTTTTCCAAATTTAAAACCACTGCAGGGTCAGGGATACAGCTCAGTGGCACAGTGCCTGCCTGGCAAGTCCAAGATCGTTAGTTCGATTCCTGGTACCGACAACACAAAACAAAACAAACAAATAAAAAACACTACAGCATATATGTGAAGATATAAATAATTGAAATGAAACGGTAAATTTTTTTAAATAATGATGAAACTTTGTACACTGCTTAGAGAGTATATGAGCCAAGCATACATATAAAACAGAGACTGTGTATCCAAATTTCATACTAAAAAACTTGGTATGGCTTGATAAATGATAGGAGAATTTAAAAATAGACAAAAGATTTGAAAAGATAACAAAAAACACATGAAAAGATATTTACCATCAGTAGAACTTATATCAGTAGAATTTGTATTCAAATATAAGTTAAAATCATAATGAGATACCATTACTCAGAAACTAGAACAATTAAAAATATAAAAGACTGACAATAGCTCATGTTTCCACAAAGCAAATGGAACAAATGTGCAGAACTGTATAAGTGTTTGGAAAAATAGATGACATTATTTTAGAAAGTTAAATGCACACTTACTGTATATCCTTTTAATCCACTGCTGGATATTTACCCAAGGAAAATGAAATCATATGTGCACACAAAGGCCTGTGCATGAGTGCTTCTGTTGGCTGTACTTAGCATAAGTTAAAAATGTCCATCAACAGTTAAACACACAGATTGTCCTTCCACCATTGAATGGAAGAATACTCAGCAACAGAAAGTTATGAACTACTGATAAACACAATGATATGGATGAACCATACAGTCATAACTGTAATCAAAGATACGTGATAGAACGATTGATATCTAATACCACTTACAGCAAATCCTAAGAAGGTGCAGGGGGGACATCACATGTGTCTCTGTGTGTAAAATGTCATAAGTCTCATTGCCACTGATTACTATATATCAAGGCATGTACTTAACATGAATGAGTTTTTTATGCAAAGCTCATACGTAAATAAATCTGATGTTTTCAAATGTGAGAGTCTATTGAGATAACCTCAGCTGTCTCAACCCTAAAAAATATTTGATTAATTACAAGAAACAAATAAAGTTTTCAAAAAGTCACCTCTGTCCTGTCTGATTTTAGAAGGAACAGAACCTTGAGTCAAATGAAGAAATATCCCATGGTAGAACTCATGAGCCTAGAAGAGCAGGAATGCTTTCTTCCCTGGACTGCGAACAGACCACCAGACAGGAGACAGGTTCACTAGGCCAGTGCAAGGAGAACCCAGTTCCACGTTTCAGTTTACCCTGAGACTCCTGATTAGACAGGAATTCTACTGCTGAATTCAACAAATTATTCTGCCTAGCTTCACTGCTTTGATGCAGTCAGAAAAAGAATTAATAGAATCAGATACCAAGAGAAAGAAAAGAGATGAAAGAGGTTGAGAAGAAGGAAGGAGAAAGGAGAAAGGGAGGGAGAGAGTGAAGGAAGACTTGTTTTGACTCATCTTCTGAAAAATCATAAAAAGATAAGAAATAAAGCAGAATCTGTTCACTCAAATCTTATTTGCCTAGTTTAAAACTATCTTGTCGTCACTCTCTCTCTCTCTCTCTGGGTTCCTCTAGGATATCATCAGTCAAAGGCCAGTGAGAAGAGCCAGTCCTTCCTTGCTTTGAACAATTTTCAATGCTTTAGTACAAAGTTTCATATTTTAAAAGACAGCAAGAAAGAGCAGAAGCAAAAGTTTAGAGCCAGATTACTTTAAGATTTTCCTAACCTTTTCCAGCCTGTACTTTGATATCTTGACCAATTTAATAGGATAGCATTTATAGGAAGGTCTCTTTTAATTAAAGAAAATTACAATGTTTTAAATGCAATTTATTAGCTGTAGTCAAGTGGAATGGTAACTGTAATCCTGCACAGGTCACTCTGCACTTGCTCTTTGTGCAGGCTAAAAACTGTTGGAAATTGTTCTGCTAGACATGGGGAAATTTTCTACTATAGTAGAACCACTCAAAGGTCCAAGGAGGCCAGACGGAACAAGTTAAGGTGGGAGGTGGGACTCTGAGTGAATAGTCTTGATAGACAGGTCAGAATTAAGTTTCTTGGAATAACCGAGTACCTACTTCTGACAGCAACACGAGATTTCAGTGTATATCACACCACGGCTTAGGCTAAAGCCTGCAGCATCATAAAGCAAACCTGTGTATGTCTTGAGGCAATTAGAAGATCAAACACATGGAAGAGGTGAGGGGCTCTGGCTGTGTCTGCAATTGAAACATAGGCCATAAAGTCCTGGAAATGAAGGTTTCTCAGCTATCAAGCCAATGATTGCCACATGCCAAAACATAAACCAGATTGCATAATGAGTAGGTTTTTCATAATTTCCTCAAATTAGGTTTTTATTAATGCCTGTCAACAGCAAATGATAGGCATGTGTTGCATTACCAGCTGCCATGGGTCATGCCGGCTCTGATATCAGTGCTAATCTAAAGCTTACAGTAAGC
>RJWM01015731.1:0-47093 GCA_004363535.1 Dasyprocta punctata | reverse complement strand
CAGGCACAATGCATGTGGGGTGTGGAGGACAGAGAGGAACCAAGACAGTTTCTTAGTTTTCTATTTGAGCAACTCATTGGCTAGAAATGGGGTTGAGGAAGAAAATTGAGTGATTTGTTATGAACATTTTAAGATTGAGAGGCAATTAGACATCCAAGAAAGTAGACACTAGATTAAAAAATTCTGGAGCTCAGCAAAGACATAGGGTCTGGAATAGCAATCTGGAGTTACCAGCTGGTACATGGGACAAAGTACGATATCTAGGGAGGAAGCGTGGAAATGGAAACGGTCCAAGGTTTAAGATTTTGGGGTGCTAACATTTAGAAGTTAAAAGGAGGAAAATTGAGAAAGTGAGACTGAGCAGGAGCAGAAGGTAAAAGGAAAAGCAGAATTGTAGGATATTTATCAGCACAGGAAGATGAATTTCCAGAAGGATCAAGCACCACTGACCTGCTAAGATCAATGAGAGCACTGAGGTCGCCATTACTGAACATGGCGATACATGAATTGCTAGAATTCAGGAAAGTCCCAGGCACATAGCGGGTGTTCAATGAGTAAAGAGATGGAGATCTTTGGTGTCCTTGGTGAGTGAGTAGACTTAGCAGAGTAGTGAGAATGAAAGTTTGATTGGAGAAGTGTCAAGAGAACAAGAGGCAAGAAAATTATGAATACTGAGCTGACAGCTTTCAGAGACTCTTCCTAAAAAGCAGAGCAGAGAAATCGGACAGGAACTGGAGGAGAATGTGACATCAAGGGAAGTGTTCATCTGGAGATCTGAGAAGTATTGGAGCACATTTACGCCAGCGGGGAATGCAGTAGAGTGGAGAAAGTAAATAATGTGGGTGAGAGTGGGAATCGTTGCTGAATGATGCCTCTGAGAAGGCAGAGGTGGTGGCACTAGGGCATGCCTGGAAGCCTGGTCTCTTCTATAGTTTGTTGATGCACAGAATAAAAGAGGAAGTCAGGGCTTAGGGAGAGGTGCAAAAAGGTTGGTAGAGGCAGTGGTGGCATGTTCATTTTCTTCTCATTCTAAGAATTATCAGGTGTTTATTAGTGTCCGGCAGTCTTTCAAGAAGTAAGACTTCAGCAGTGAATGAAACAGACCAAATTCCTCACCTTCACGGAGCTTATTATATTCTAGAGGGGGAGGTTTGACTATTGATTTCAGCATATCAGATGCTACCAAGGGTAGCAAAATAAAATAGGGAAGGAGTGGTGGTTAATACTGATTGTCAATTTCGTTGGCTTGAGAGACACTTAGGAAATTAGTAACGCACTCTTCTGGGTATGTCTAGGTGCCATGACCTCGGGACTGTGTGTGGGGTTCTTCCGTCTCTGCTCAGACCCTGCCCTCTGCTTCTCGGATGCTCTGAGTTGAACTTGCCTTTCTGTCACGATGCCTCTGCCTTGGAGCCACCTTGACCATGGATTGAAACCTCTGAAACCATGAGCCCATGTAAAACCTTTTCTCCTTTGTTAATATACGTCAGATATTTTGTCCAGCAATGGAAAACTGACTATTACAGAAGAGGATAAAAAATTCTATAGAAGAGTAGTTTGCAACTTTAGAAATGATAACCAATGATTTAAAATAAAATGACCATAGATGTTTTCTTTTACTTGCTTTTATTTTCCTCAGTGAACTGGGAAACAAAGCCAGCAGCAGAGAGGGGACAGGACAGAGCAGTTGAGAGTGCTGGAGAGTGGAGGGAGGAGGACAGGGCATAAGTTTGCCCCTCCTGAGAGGGAAAGGGAGATTCTCTGCCTCTACTGAGAAATGGAAAAGTGAGGGGAATATTTTGAGAAGTGGCAGGCTTCTGTGGGAGTTTGCTGACCAGAGCATGTGAATTCTTGAGGGCACGTTGGGAGAGTTTGACGAGATCCGGTAGGATGAACGGTTGTCTGAGGAGGACAGAATGTTCCGCGGTGACTGAGGTGTGTGAAGTGTGTCACATCATAACGGGTCCTGTCCTGGTGGTCACTGGGGGATAGGGATGTGGATTGTCTGTACTGATTATAATTTCTGCTTGAGGCTGGTTCCTTGGGAAATTCAGACAGTTGAGCCTGTCCTTGCTGCTGAGGGCAGACTAAGAGTGACCATCTCCTTGGGAGCAGGGAGAGCTCTTGTGAACTTACAAGCTGTGGTGGTCACAGGCGTGGAGGACCTCTATCCCAAGAATCATCACATGGAAATCTATCACATATATCTACTTGCAGAGGAAGATGAAGATTATCCCATGATTAGCTGGTACAAAAGAGAGCCCAGACAGAGGCAAGTGTTTTGACATTCACATATATAACCTGACATTGCTTGGGTGAGGTCTACCTACACAAATTTTTGTTCACATTTATTAAAAAAGGAAACTTCTTGCACCAAGTAGAAAAACTTTTGGGTTCCTCAGTGCCAATTGATGTAACAAAAGGTTGATTTGCTTTTACCTAATTGATTGGTGGCTGTATAGACATAACTCTGTTCTTATAAAATCAATTATCTGTATTTGTGTTTTCCTTTGTGTAAAGACAGTAGGCCTTGTTCTTCATTCATGGTAGACTGTCAGAAAATGTTTCTAGAATTGCTGAAAAGATTAAAGAGTGAGTTGTATCTAATGGCCTACTCCTCTACCCTAACTCTCCTTAAAATTCCATTTCTTTACAGCACCAAGAGAGTCAGGGGGAAGAGGGGAGATTTGAGTTCTACAATACACCATTCTTGGAAAGTTCTGGTATGTGATGAAATATTTAGGCATATGCTAGCCAAAAGAATTCGAGAATAGAGACAATTACTTGAGTTATTCAAGCTAAAAAACAATTTTGCTTTTCATAACTATGTAATTGAGGAAGAATGGTTCTAAGAAAAGCTTTAATTATCTAGAAAATGTTTTTTTATTTTAAAGAGAAAAAAGATACGAAATTTCAAAGCAAGATAGTAGGAGAGTAAAGATAGTTAACACATTGTGTATTTAAAGTAGTTGCTCATATTATAAGATATAGGCGTGAAAAATTGATCAGACAGTATAGACACAAAGTTTTCCTTTCAATGAACTAGTAGAAATTAGAAGTATAGCTGTATTAACTACTATGTATAGTCATAGATATGTTATATATATCATATATATGATAGTTATATGATATATATGATATACATGATATATTTGTCCATAGTTATGATATATATGATATATATGATAGTTATGATATATATCTGATCTAGATGATAGTTAAGATAGTTATATGAAAATGTCATGTGTACATATATATATATGAAAATGTCTTTAATTGTTCATGTGAAAGGCAGGTGATTAAGCTGTGGTGTTTAATAAACATTTTTGAGGCAGTATTTACTTTATAAACATACAAGTTGCAGCCTTTTCCACAAGGTGGCATGCGAGTTTGTGACAAGGGTGCCTGGCAACCACACTGTTGGAAAATCTCCTGGCGCAAGCAGCAAAACTCGAACCATCTCGCACCGCAGTGCTGTTAGTTTAGCCGTGCAGATGGCAAACGCGCACAGCCCAGCAATGCTTCCTGTAGGTTACAGCAGTTGTCTTATAAAGAGCTCTATGTCTGAGTGCAGTTATTTGAAACATATGTGGACAGAACATAAAAATCTAAGTCCATTCACACAAGACTTGAAATTATGGTGCTGATCAGCCTGTCTGAAGTCAACACTTTCACAAAAATTTTGTGAGACTGAGAAAGGAGTTATAGTAAAATATTTATTTTTAGGGGAATTTATTTCAGTTTTTAAAGGCTTTTTCTGAAAACATTGCCAGGACAACTGAGAAATAGCATGACAATTCATGCTGAAAGTCATTATGGTTCTTCACTTTGACTGTAACAATAGAATTCTGTGGAATTCTTCCCACAAACACAGATACCAGGGCCCTTCCTCCGACCAATCAAGCCAGCAATTTCTGGAAGTAGGCCTAGGAATCAATGTTTTAAAAAAAGATATGTGGGCATTCTAATGATACCTTAGATTTCAAAATTCTCTGATGGAATATGATGTCTTCTGCCTTGCTCATAGCAGACATCTCTAATTGAACATAGACCTTCTTTTCTCCATACAGTGTTTAGATTAGGCCTAACCAGTCAATTCAGAGTTGAAATGAAGCACAATTTCAATCAGAGTTGGTGAAGAGTACGGGACAGAATTAAATGTTACTCGCAGGTAAGGTAATGGGTAACAAACTCTGTGTTCCAGTGTGATTCAGCCGAACAGTTGCTTCTGCTTCTGTAACAAAGGAGTTTCAGAGACTACAGTGGACAGGATCTGTGTCCTTCCCAGGTCCCTTTGGGTCCCTTTTTCCATGTTGGGTGCTGTACATCCCACTCCCAGCCAACTTCCATGTACTTTTGCTTCTGTCAGTTGTTGACTGTCTCTGGATGTTTTCTTTGTATTTTGTTTTACTTTCGCAGTACTGAAGATTGAACCCGGGGCCTTCATACTGAGCTACACCCCCAGCTCCTTTTAACCACTTAACAGTGTGTCATGAGCTGATCACTTGGGCAGTGCATTTATTTACGTGCTGACCATGCCCAGCGTTGCTTGGCCACGGGTCATTTCAACCAGTTGATTCTTGCTTGCATGAGATACTTTCTGATGTCTGTTTGTTTTTTTATTTAGACTACTTTTGCATTCTTTTTTATTTAGAACACTGTATTTGCCTTTGATATTTGTTTCTAGGAAAATCTAATAATAATAATAAGTTAAGGTTATTATGTTTTACTAATTTGTGTTCATTTTATTTGTGAAAAATAACCTGCAATTTTGTGCTAAAATCTATAAAAACTCTAATTGTAAGTACATTAGATATAATTTTTATACCACTTCAGAACTCGGTGATGTTCTTTGACAACACGAAAGGGACACATTTGGGACACTGAGACTGAGTAGGAAGGAAGGACCAACATATCTGCAAAAAAGGAGAAGTGGTAGCATATCGGAGAGGAAAAGTCTGCTAGGAAATGGAAAGACAAAAAGACATTTATTTCCCTTATTGTCATCTACTCATAGTACACAAACGATAGATCTTGAAAGAAGAAATGAAGCCAAAAGCAAATTCTAGTAGTGTGACTATAATAATTCTATGGGTGGTGTTAACAGAGTTGACTGACATCTAACAAGTGATTCTGGAATCAAAAAGCAAGGAAAAATATTATAAAATATTTATGTACCTTCTACACCAAACAGTATGGAGTTCGTTTGTTATTTATTTAAAAGAAAGGAGCTCAAAAAGTGATTTAGAGTTTATTAGCTCTAATAGACGAAATAATTGAAAAATATGGAGTAGTGAAATGCCAGCCAGGACACCCATCATTGAAATCTTCACTATCCTGTTTAGTGGGTAGGCATTTTATTGAAATTAAACCACCTGTAGGAAAAAGAAGAGGCCAGCACAACAGTATAAAGTATGTTATACAAAGAAAGACAACAGGGGCTGCAGATATAGCTCAGGGGCATAAGTGCCTGCCTGGCAAGCGCAAGGTCATGAGTTTGATTCCCAGTACCCCCCAAAGAAAGACAAGACAAAAAGAATTCAGAAAGAAACTAACTAGATACTACTGTCTAATTTGAAATGCATTGTGTATTGAAGGTTTTAAGACATATTACACACAGAAAAATTATTGAATAAATTAGACAGAATCATCATTTTTATATTTTCTGTTCTATTATCTTATAAAAATTAATGAAAAAATATTCAATTTTTGGTCATCCTGGGTTTAATTTATTTTTATTTTTATTTTGAGACAGGTTCTCACTAAACTACTAAATTGCCCCAGCTGGGAGTGAATCATTACCTTCCAATCTCAGCCTTCCAGAGTGCTGGGGTTATGGGCATGTGCCTGCATGCCTGAATTTTGTGTGGTTTTTGTATGTTGAGTCAGGTGTCCTGGGAACCTGCAGTTCTCCTGGTAGCCCTAACCAGTGCATAAGTATGGAAGCCCTCTCTTCTCTTCTTAGGTGGGGTAAACTCTGAGGCGTCATGTGCATTCCTGGACTCCCCTGCAGGGTCAGGAGGAAACCTCCCAGAGGGCTCTGAGGTGGCACTTTGGTTCAACCACTTCCCTTTTCTTTCCTTCACCAGTTTTTCTGGAAACTTTTCCTGAATCACTTGCACACAAATATTCTTCTCGAGATCTGTTTCTGCGGATCCCGTAGGACACACATTCAAGACTGAAGCCCCTGAGTCAAACTACAAATTAGGCACAAAGTACCAGCACAAGTTCTCTAACTTCAGCTGGCTGTTTGGACAGAGTATTGGAAGCGTAAAGAGCTTTGTACGGGGAAGGACGAACACTCTGGTAGTCCACTGAACGGATAACGTCGACATTCCTCCCTACTGCTTTTGAAGTGAGTGAGAGACACTGACCCACACTCTGGAGTGCGGTACCAGGGTGTCACAGGAAAGCCCACATCTGAGGGTGGATGCCTCTCTAGAAAATGTCTGAGGTGACGTGCTGTGACTTTCTGCACAGCTCTGCAATGAAATCGTGAAGCTACACTAAGAAAGGTCATGCTTAGCCTGGAATTCCATCTGTTGTATGGTTCAAAACTACTTCCTCCAAAGCGTAGCTCTCCAATAGCAAGGTGTGTAGGTTGCAGATGATCAGAGATTAGCCAGTGCTTTTACTCTAAAAATATCACAGAACATTGTGCCATTAGAAAAAGCAATCAGCCCAGATCACACTGCGCACTGATTCTGCTTCAGGCAGTGTTACCGGGGGGCGGGGGGGACCACCAAGTCAGACATGGTGCACCGCACAGCAGCGGGTGCCGCTGTTCAGCGCTTCCGTGGAAAGGTAGGCTCTGTTGCTTTCTGGCTCTGCGGTCCTGGTGAAGTCACACTACCTCTGTGTACCTCCAATTCTAAATTTATGATAAAATTATTAATAAGACCTGCTGGAGGGTGGCTATTAGGATGATTCAATGAGGTGACACCTATAGCCCTTGGCAAATATTCCTCCATGAATATTAGTTAATGGGAGTATTACTGATCATCAGAATGTGACATCGGTATTATTTGAGTATGATAATAAACACTGTTGGTTCTTCTCTTATCTTTCTTATTATTCTTTCTGGCTTTCTACTCTCATTCATTGTTCTGTGCTCGACCTCCAGATGTGAAGTTTCTCAAAGGTCTATTTGCCCTTTTCCCTCCTTTTTGCTTCTCTTCGATCCTTTTTTCTTCCATTCTTTTCCCTCTGTAAACAGTAATATAGAATTGTTTTATAACTGTATTTTCATCTGCCTAGATTCTTTAATCCCTACCTGAAACATTTAAAAATTAGTTAAACTGTAATGTTTTAATATGAGAAAGATACTGCTTTTCTCGGGAAGCTCTCCCCCGAGCTGGGCAGTGGCACCGACTGGCTCTGGGTGTCTGGGTTCTGAGTGTGGCTTCATGCTCACACACTAAGCTTTCTCGGGCCATTTCTTTAATGTTTGTAAGCCTCAGCTCCCTCTCCTGTAAGACAGAGTCACAGAAAGTACATCTGTGCACTATGTGAGGCCTTGAAGACTTGTGTGAGATAATTCATGAGACGCTGAGCACATGCCCAGAGTAGCTGGTGCTCTGCAGTCGAAAGCTGCCCCTAAAACAGCAGTGTCAGGCACACACCCGTGTCCTTCCAAGAGCACCGAGCCTGTGGTTCTGTGCTTCTTCTTGTGGTGGTTGACCTGACGATTGGGTTCTGACATTCCCAGTTCCCAAGCAGCCCTGAGAGCCAATGATCATGGGAAGCCTTTCCAAGAAAGGACCAAAGCGGACTCTGTAAGTAAGGCCACCCAGAAAGGCCAGCAGCTTCCTGCCGCCAACCTCCCTGTAACCTGCTATCACACTGGAAATAGGGACTGGGCTGCCATTGTTATTTTCATGGCCAAAAGAGTTCTTCTACTTGATGGTATCATTACAGATAAATGGGAAAAGAAGAAGAAAAAGAAGGAAAAAAAACCCTTATAATAGCAACTCTAAATTGTCTGGCCCTAGAGAATTAATGTCTGGACCCTTGGACTGCTGGAGCAGGGCTCCTCCCAGTGATGGCTTTGGCTGGTTGCCTAGCAACGCCCAAACCTTCCCTGAACATTGCAAGGTATTGCTCAGACCAGCAGTATTAATTTTCTTAAATGAATATTTTGTTTTGTTTTTTAGGTTTTTAAAATTTTTTTTTATTTTAAAGAGAACAAAACAAAACAGAACAGAACAAAGCAAATCAGAACAGAGCAATGCAAGTAGCACAGGACTTTACAACAAGACAACAACAGTGGCTACCATAATGTCTTTGGTTTTCTTTGAAATAGTTGTCCATACCTTCACACACAATACAATCAAGCAAAAGAAAATAGTATGAAACCAATCAAACAAAAGAGTGAAAGCATTATGGGACTTCAAAGCAAGACAATAGGAAATCAACAATGGCTACCATAATGTCTCCTGTTCTCTTCAAAATAGCTGTCCCTCATACACAATGAAATCAAATAATAGAAAACAGACTAAAACCAATCAAAACAAAAGAATGAAAGCATTACAGGACTTCAAAACCAGATAACAAGAAATGAACAATGGTGACTATAATGTCTCATTTTCTTCAAAATAGCTGCCCATACCATCACACATAATAAAATCAAACAAAACTAAACAGAATAAAACCAATTAAAAAAAGAATGAAAGCATTATAGGACTTCAAAGGTAATAGGAAACCAACCATGATTACCATAATATTTCCCATTATGTTCAAAATAGCTGCCCATACCATCAGACACAGTAAAATTTAACAAAACAAGACAAAACAAAACCAAGCCTAACAAAATTGTGAAAATATTACAAGAGTTCAAGACAAGGCAATAAAAAATTAACATTGGTTACCACCTTCTTCTCCTAGGTGTTTCCTCCCCTATCACTTTCGTAATATGTATTGTGTTTTTGGATCTCACTAACTCCTTCTGTTTTTTATGCTAGTGTTCACCTGTATGAGTTCAAACTGTTTTGCGCATGAACGTGACCTCTGGTTGCACCCATTTACCTACAGGAGCCTTAAGACTATCCTACTTTATAGCTGGGTAGCTTTCCACTGTATGAAAATACCATATCCTTCTTATCCATTCTTTGGTTGATGGGCAAGTTACCCTTGCTTTTCTCTGGTCTCCTGTCACATGGAACAATTGTTTTCTCCCTTTTGACTTTCAGTCTATGAATTTCCTTTTGAGTTAAATGTGTTTCTTGTATACAGTGTATTGCTGGATCTTGTTTCTTGATCTGCTTTCCCTGTTTTTTTTTTTTTAATTGCTGACTTGAGGCCATCCACTTTAATGGCTACAACCAGCATACATTGGTTCATCTCTGGCATGCTATCCTCCTGCTGTTGGTCCTCCACTTTTCCCCTTCGTTCAATTCCCTGTCCTGTTTGGTGACCCCCCTCTGCTGCTGTTCCTGGAACCATGGTCATCTTTATCTCTCTCTACAATATCCTTCAGCACTCTCTGTAGAGTTGGTTTGGTGGTCATGAATTCCTTCAGTTGTTCTTTGCCATGGAAGTATCTTATTTTTCCACCAATTTTAGAGAGGTAGTTTTTCAGGGTACATCAGTCTGGGTTGGAAGTTGTTTTCTTTCAGGATTTGAAACCCTTTACTCCAAACTCTTCTTGACTTGATAGTTTGTGTTCACAAGTCTGCTGTGATTGTGATTGGTTTCCCTTTATAGGTGATCTGTTTCTTTTCTCTTACAGCTTTTAATATTCTGTTCTTGTGCTGAATTTCTGGGATCTTGATTATTATATGTCTGAGTGTAGATTTACTTTGGTTATGGCTAGTTGGAGTTCTATATGCCTCACTTATCTGTATGCCAGATCCTTTTCCCATGTTTGGGAAGTTTTCTGCTATTACTTCTGTAAATAGCCTTTTTATTTCATTTGTGTTGACCTCTGCTTCTTCATTGATACCTATTACTCTTAAATTATTTCTCTTTGCATCATCTTGCAGTTTTGAATTGTTATTTCCTGGTTCCTTGCTATTTTTAAAAGAGCTTTCCTTTCATGATCACTAGTTGCAATCCTGTCTTCAAGATCTGAAAGTCTACCTTCAGTCTCTTTCAAGTGGTTTTGCCAGTTTTTGATAAACTTTTTAATTTCCTGGATATCTTTTTGAATCTGTTTCATGCATTGTAGTTCTTTTCTATATTATTCATTCAAGGTTTCCATCATTTTCCTGTGCTCTGCTTTTTTCTATCTATGTCTTCTTTAGATATGCTGAGCAATTCTTTCATTATGTTTTCAGGATTTTTTTTGTTTGATACCAGGGTTCAAACTCACAACCTCATGCCTGCCAGGCAGGTGCTTATGCCACTGAGCTAAATCCCCAGCATCTTTCATTATGTTTTTCATTTCTTCTTTTACCTGAGACATTATTTCTGATCTGATTACTTTTACAGTCTCATGGAGTTGTTTCTTCAGTTGTAATCCTCTTGGAGGCTTCAGGTTGTGTGCCTTTTGCTCCTTCATCTTGACATTCTCCTGGGATTCTCCCAGAAAGCCGGTTGTGGGGTCCCAGGCACTTCCCACATTGGCTGCCCCACTGTGGTGTAGGGGAATGGGACAGGCACCTCTGTTCCTCTGACCCCAGGTTTACAGGGAGGTAGCAGGGCATGGAGCTGGCTTCTCCAGACCTGTGCGGCTACACTGGGGCTTTCTCGAAGGCCAAGGGTATGTGGCAGGGGTGCTGCTTCTCTCAGCCTGCGTGTACTCCCATGATGGTGGCAGGCACACAGGGGTGTACTTGTCTGATTCTCCCGGTGGGTGATGGCTGCCCAAAGGAAGCAAGGGCCTCCAACGGGTTTACTGGGCTGTGTGTACTTGTTCCCGCTGGCTGCCCACAGGAAGCAAGCCTCCCTGTGGCAAGGGCTGGCAGGTGGGTGTGGGTCTGCTGGCTTTCTCTCCCCGCACTTAAATATTTTGTTTTGTAGCTTTCCAGAGTGCATTATTTCCAAACAATTGGTGACAACTGTGTAGCACTGAAATCCAATTTTGTATTCCAAATTTGTGTAGCTACATACATACGTATGGGTGGCTTTAAAAAAAATCATAATATTTATATATAACCAGACCTGGAGATTGTGAGTGTTCTCAGGTAATTTAAAGACCAAGCATCCTTCATTCTTCTCCCATAAAACAGGCACCATTATTCTTGTGTTTGCCTTAAAAGTAAGTTTGTGATGGATTGCCTGGAGTTCCTGAAAGCTAATGTTCTACATTGCTCTACAGAAATGGCAGAAATCAATTCCATCTTATTTATATGTGTAGAAATGGAACTTACGAATTAAAATTAATCAGAACACGATGATTCATCAGAAAATCAATGCATTTTAAGGTCACTAATTTCTCCAAATGATTTTTAGGTTGCTTTGTAATCCTTCTGGGTTTAATCTTCTCTATTAAATTATCTCTGAGTGTACACAATTATTAAGTCAGCAGCACTAGTAAAATTAACTCCTGATATTAATTCTCTCATGGATTTTTGCCCTGGCTTTGTCTAATCACTTGTGTCTCACCTGCACTAGAAACCCTGATCTCATCTGCTCTCTTTGACAAGAATTCTGCCTGAGAAAGCAGAAAAGCAGTATGTGGAGTGACTAACAGCTCAGCTCTCTGGCTTTGGGCAAGTCACTCGAATTTCCTAATCCTCAGTATTTCTATTTGTGAGATAGGATAGTATGAGTTTTTATGATGTGGAGTAATGAGAATTAAAACACAACATATTTGAACCATTTAACGGAATAACTGAAAGGTAGCATGAGTGAAAGTCACTGAAGAATTAAGAAAAGTAATTTAATAAAATATTGTCTCCATATACAAAAGTCATATGGACACATGCCCTCCAAGTATTTAATGGTTTTCCTTTTACAGCAATTTGACTTCCCCTGAACCCTAAACAACACATCCTCACCTTCAACACTCAAACAAATCAGTTCCTGAGTTTTCATCACACTGTGTGTTTCTCTATGTGTAACTTCTTTTTCTTCACTTTTAGCTGTGGGTGCAGTGCTGAATGTAAGGGATGGGGCTGATACATGCTTTGGATTTAAGGGCAGGTGGTCTATCTTGAAGTCAATTGAATGGAGTGTAATTCCTTTGTTCATATCTCCATCACCACCATCAAGAACAGCAGCAGCAAGCATTTTGTGGTCTTCCTTCATGAGTAGGGCAGGAGGATGACCAGCCCAGAGGGTGGAGAGATTGAGGCTTGGTTCTTGGAGGGGTGAAGAATCTTGCCAGGGACAATGCAATATTCTGCTTTCTCCTTTCTGTCTTATAAACAGTACTTCATTTTCCCAGAGGGCTCTGGCTTCACAGTCGACAGCACTGGAACAATTTCCACATCAACCGTTTTCCATTTTGAGAGTGGAACTAGAAGGTAAATACCACTACCGGGTTTTCATTTGAAATCTGGATCTTTTGGTTCCCATTTCCCCCTTTTCTCCCTATCTGGTCTTTGTGTGCTCCCCAAATGGAAGTGCTTTTGGTGTTGCCTTAAAAATGATATCGGAACATAAATGACAATCTTGCCAGTGCTGGTTTGGGAGCTGGACTTGGATGGCGGGGCCTCTCCCTGTCACTTGGCTTCTTCAGTGAAGTGTCACAATGATTACCTCACTGGTGATATTTGTGACCTGCTGTGGAAGTGGGCGGGGACTTCTCTTTGGATGCATGCGGCACAAGATGCACTCATGGTTAATCAGCATCTTTACAATGTTAGTGCACGGACATCGTTCTCTTTATTTTCTCCACATCT
This sequence comes from Dasyprocta punctata, assembly GCA_004363535.1. Classification (NCBI taxonomy): domain Eukaryota; kingdom Metazoa; phylum Chordata; class Mammalia; order Rodentia; family Dasyproctidae; genus Dasyprocta; species Dasyprocta punctata. Next base: position 34,308 of record RJWM01015731.1, on the reverse strand, counting down.
GCCAGGTAGGTAACCACTAGTTCAGGTTACTATTTTTATTTTTATAGTGATTTTTATGACCACCCTTTTCAGTCATAAGTTTTGCATCAAAGAACTTCACAGGAGAAGGAAATGGACATTGAAGACATTCCAATCAAGGTGATCCTGAATCTAAGAGGTCCTTCTGTATTATAAATCAAGAATGGAGTAGATCCTGAGGCAGCATCATTAGCAGCAAAGGGCCCACAAAGACTCGATGCCCACATGTAATGGAAATCACCTTTCCACGAAACAGATTCAGAGGACATGAGAAAAAACGTGTGCTTTATTTTTTTTCCCCAACCTTGTAAAATCAGCAGAAGAGTGCCTGGATCTATATTATCTTCCTGTGACTTGAGGACAGAAATCACCAAGATCTTTATTTACTTTCCTTGGTCCCCAACTCCTCTAACCTATGTCAAATAATTCTTTGAATCATCTGATCTTATTAACATTTCTGGCAATAATGACTAATGGCCATCATAGTTTAATTTTCCTTTTGGCCTACTATACTTCATGGAACAATGACTATGCACATTCAAGACATTTAGAAATCTTAAGATCTGTTCACAGACAGAAGAAAAAGTCACTAATGAGAATATAAGAGACGAACTTTTTTCTTCACAAGTGAAAATAAAAGCTTTCCCTTTTCTTAGTATCTCTGAATCAGAGGAACTGACCCTGGAAAACTGAAAACCTGGTTGCATATTAGAATAAAGAGCTCTTTGGCTAAACATCTGTGATGTGTTCTCACCAAAGCTCCATAGAGAGCAGAGCATTCCTCAGTTTCTTTCTTTCTTTGTCCCATAGCTTCTAGGGTCACTGAACAGAATAAAACACGAATAAAGGAAGTTTTGGACTGCCTCACTGACTCCTACCAATCTCCTCCCTTGAAAGGAGACACAGGCGCTATGGAAGCTCTTGTTCAAATCCTGAAGACAGAGTTAGGGAGGTTCACTGCTTCTACACCCCTGCTGGCCGCCCCTTCCACACTCGGGGGTCAGGCCAGGCCCTGAGCTGCTTCATGCGGTGAATAGTGCCCACCCCCATCCCTCTTGTTCTTACACTCAAATCTTCCCCCAATGTTTTTTAAAAAAATTCTTTCATTCCTAAAAGTGAATTGAGTGTGATTTTTGTCAACAATGTGTCTCATCAACAATTAACTTGTTGTAGAAAAGATTATGAAATAAGAAGAAAATTGAAAACTTTTAATTTTTAGCATTATTAAAAGGAAACCAGCCACTTTGGTCTTAATTAACAGTATATTTAATTTTATTAGTTAACATAGAATTATTGTCCTTTTCCTGAGGGGTAACAGCTCTATCAGTTTGCCTTGGCTGGGGCATTTCCTGGGTTGTGTAACCTCAGTGCTGTTTTAGCCTGGACAGTGCCTGGCAGATTTGGAGACTTCATCACAAGAGAAAGGCCACTCACCTTGCAGTGAAGGAACACTCGTTTTCCTCATTTCATCAGTCTTAGTCCTCAACCACATGCATGTCTCTGCTAAAATAAAAACCTGCTCATCGCCTACCATCCCGATAGTTCCCACAGTTGTTTACAGGTAGTTGCTCTGAAGTATTCTTAACAACTTCTTTTTTGTGCTGTCCATTTTCAATAAAATAACAGACTTTTCTAAGCCCTGGCCTGTCCTTTCAATTCACACGGTTAGTTTGTTTTTTAATGAAGTGTTAGTCATTTCTAACCACTGAAATACCTGGCTTGACAGACGTCTTTACTAGATGAATCAATCACTGTAAGCAAGGAAGCCCAGGGGCCTGTGTTTCTGTGAATGCCTGGGGTGACTATACAATCTTAGCTGTCTTTCTTGTGGCTGTACTTTTGGTTTTTCACTGGTCATTAAAGTGGCTGATCCTGGAGGACTGTTTGCTGCTGGAAATCTGAAGATCTTCCTCATTAACATCAACAATAAGAATCCTATACTGACCTGCAGGTAAGGACATAAAACATAAAGTTATGATTTAAGTTTAACTTTAAAAATTGAATTCGAATGTGTAGTGTTTTTTGTTTTCTTTCCTTTTTTCGTGAGAAAGAAAGCAAGGATGTAAGGAGAAAACAATGACTTCAGATGTAAAATTCCGAAGAAAAGACTTCCTTCAAAACTGGGAGCAGAATAGTTTAAAAGTGTACCATGTACTGAAAATACAATGGGTTGCGGCAGTATTAGTGAGGTGTGTCCCTGGTATAGGGCCACTATGAGGGGTAAATAAGAGAACACAGATTCTTGACTGCAAGTAAGTGCTCAACATATTGGTTAGCTACTAATATCATTATCAATGATATGTTTTCAAACTCACTACTCTGTAGCCACTGATGCCATAGATACAAATGCCAAGGAATAACTTCCTAAGCCAAAGGAAGAAGTTAGGAGAAGAGCTCCTGGATTTCCAGGAGGGAGCCCGAATGGGGTGGCCACGAGGCCCTCTGACCTAGAGCTAACTGCAGCAGAGCACAGGACCTGCTCGCTGTTCAGTGGTCACCTATCACAAATGGCTCTGTGGGTTTAAAATGACCAAATGGGACTCAGGCATTTAACTCTATTCTTGGAGACATAGGGTTTACAGGAAAGTAGGGTCTCAGAAAGAACTGGTTATTTTGCATTCATTCTTCACTCAAAGCCCTAGTTCTTAATTTTTATCATTATGACTGGTCTCCCCATTCTATTTCTACTAGCTAGCTGCCCTACTTGGAAGTTAACTAAATAGATTCTTTTCCACACCACCACAAAGTGTAGAAAAGACAGCAGGAAATAACACTAAAAGTCTTTTCTTTTAAAACAAGTTTATTCAACATTGAAAATGCTGTCTTGAGTGTTACTTCTGTAAACTCAACTCTTCACAACAAAGTCGACATCACACTGGATGAAGAAATCCCGATTGGGAAAACCGTTGGAACGTGCCAGGCGGATGATGAAGATTGCTTGGGAGATTTAACCTTTGAACTTGATCCTTGGAATGTTTACTTCGCAGTTGACAAAGGTAGGGTGACACGTGCCCTCAGCAAGGTGCCTTATCCTGCTGTGTGGTTGCAAGCATAGGTTTATGTGCATATCTCTCCACAGACTGTTCCTGATTCCCAAGACCCCAACACGAAGCACACGCGAAACACTTCACAGTGATCTGTTCCACAACTCTGCAAAATCTCCTTCTTTGTTCACCCATGACCTTAACAGTGGCGCTCTAAGATTGCTACAGAATGGTGGTCTTAGCCCTCCACGTCACTATCCTTCTAGCTCAGCCCTTCTCTTTGCTTCTGGCCTCCATTTTCATGAGACAAAATCAGCAATTCCAGTGACTGCCTATATTCGCGGCTTTAATGACAACTTGCCTTTCTGTGACCTGTATTTGATTAGGGTGCTGTAGAGTTGGTCACTTATTCCTCATCCAGTCAGCTGTGGCTGAGGCTGGGGGTGGGTCTGAGTATGTGGGATCTGAGGCTTCTTCTGGGCCTGAATAGAGAAGAAAGGGGCCCAGCGGGCACATACGCAGGCTTCCCCACGGCTGCAGACGCTGCGCCTGTCCCACTCACACCTCCTCAGGCCGTAGCAGTTCAGGGCAGCTAGCCCGACTTCCCCGTCAGGGTCAGGGATGCAGGGGAATGCAACTCCCAACCTACTAGATGTCCGGCACAAATTTGTGTTCTCTAAAATCGAAAAATGAATTTTTGGAACAATGGAGGTTAAGAGCAGAATATATTTATTGACAGAAAGACAGAAGGTGTCCTAAACAGGTTGCCAAAGATTCTGTCTTTTCTAGGGACTTTTACAGAGTCAAACCACAAAATGAGGCAGGTCTAAGGTGGGGAGAATGGTAATTTGCAAGACAGGAGGGCGTGAGGTGGGACAGAACTGTGGTCAAGCAGTGAGATGAATTGCTCAGGTAAAATTGATTAAATCAAGGACAAAATGGGGAAGCCAGTCACGTAGCAAGCAGGCATGAATACAGAGCAGGGACTGTGTGCAGGGAGTTGGGTTAGTGACTCCTGGCTTCCCCAGGGTGATAGAGAACTGTTTAGAATATCAGTCTCTAGGAATTGGGTGCCATTTGCTTGATCTTTTGTCTTAAGGCCTGGCCCACAGCGGAGGTGTCTGTCTCCCCCACGGTTGCAAGGTATCTGGGCTTCTGCACAGGCTCCTTTGAGGACCCAGCCCTGTCTGACCACCTCTAATATTTCTATCTAACCTAGCTGCCTGTGACATCAGCATTCTCTGCTTGTGGTGTTATCTGCAGCCCGACAGTTGCTATCCCCGCTCTGGCACCCAGAGCAGGTTGGAGGTGCTGGAGAAATTCTACCCTCGGGAGCTCTTGGCCAGTGATTGGAGCTGGTGTGTAACTACTCCAGCTCTGTGTCCCTGGCATGGAACATCTCTAAGTGCCTGTCCTACACGGGCTCCCAGAGCTCCCCGGTGAGGTGAGCGCTAGCCGTCTACAGAGGAAGTTTGCCTGGCAATGCGCTTCTCTCTGGCTCTCTTTGCCCTGCACTCAAACCCTCGCCTCGGGCCAAGAAGCCCCGCGCCCCTTCCACATGAATTACCGCACAGATCACTCACTGGGCTTTTTTCGGTGATGGCCATGAGGAAGACAGGACGAGCCGTGTGATCCAGGCATGCGTCTGCCTTTATGGAGTTCTCTCTGCTGGCTGTGAGCACGCATCCATCACTATCCCCTTACCCTATGTGAGCTCACGGCCTAAGGCGAAGGCCTCTTCTAGGAAGCCTTTTCCAATCCCCTAAGCCAAGAACAATTTTGTTTCTGCTACCAACTAACACAATATGATTACTAGTGTATTCGGGGGAATTCATAATGAAATACCATGCTTCTGCTTTGCAACAGCTTCTTAATTCTAGTGACTGGAGCATAATTCACAGTTTATTTATTTATTTTTTGATAGCTATCCATGTAACAAAGTAAGTTTGGAAACAGCAGGCTGGGCCATTTGAGCAAGACATGTCTTGTTGCAGGGCACGGGACTGTGGTTACTGCCACTCGTCTGGACGTGGACAGAGCGGGCTTTGCAAGCGTCCAGTCCTTCTCCATTAAAGCCTGCGACCACGAGCAGAGGTGTGCGGCGATTCCAGTGACTGCCCATATTCGTGGCATTAATGACAATTCGCCTTTCTGTGACCAGTATCTGATTAGGTAAGCTGGGTTGGGTGGGTGGTGGCGGGCATTCAGAGCTGACCGAGGGAAGGAGGTATGGGGTCCTATCACTGACTGGCCAGCTGGACTTGTGGGTGATTGTCAAACTGACTCTTGAGTCGTTCTGCCTCAGGACGTGGTCCTGGGTCTCTGAGATCTGACAGTAAGTGATGAAAGCTTGGGATGTGGAATCACGGCCCTGGCTTAGAATTCTGGCTTATTAGCTGTATGCTCTTGGGTAATTTACTTAAGCCCTTTGATCTATAGTTTTTCTGAATAAGATGAGTCAGCAAGAGTACTCGGTGGGTTGTGAAGAATGAATGGGGTGATTTATGTGCGAGTGCTGAGCTGATGTTTCATACACGGTATTTATCACAGTTCTATTGTCTGCTACCTGAAACCCTTGGCACTGTGTGTTTCAGGATAAAGGTTTCCCCTTCTGATTCCAGAGGACTGAAATGTTGTGTGGCTAATACACTATGCCGCTTTCCCGGTGAGACTTGAGCGGGACTCCATGTTCCAACCTCTAGGACTGTTCAGTCTAAGTGAATCAAATCCAGATCTGACCGTACAGGCAAAGTTTTGACGTAAAGTATTTTCAGGTCAGGCCAGGTTGTGAGATCAGATAAATGATGAGAAAAACATGAGTTTCAGAGCTTTGGGGCTTTGAAATTTGGGCGAAGGATGGTGGGTTTGTACTACCCTCAGGGTGGCTACTTTTATTATTTGATGCTCAGTCTTTAAAGTGACATCTCTGTCACTCTTTTATGTCCCTTGTGTAGTCTCTTACTCACACGTAGGTCAGCTACTTCCATGTTTCCTGAGCATTATTCCTGTTTGTCTCATGAAAAATAAAATGTAGCCCTTCTAGTTACTACCCATGTGGTCTTGATTGGGAGCCAGTTACCTTTCCAATAGGTATGACAGTTGTACCTACCGCAGGGCCTTTTTGTAAGGGCAAGGTACCATCTGCGCTTGGAATTTGATATCCTTTCTGCTTCTCCTCCTCTTCTTCTCCAGTCTTTCCTCCTTATTATTCCACCTTATTATTCCACCATCGTAGTTGATTAACCAAACAAGTACCCCATTCTTCAGGGCATACTAAGGTCACTCGAGGAGACAGCATGAGCACTTATGCTGATTTTTCTGCAAGGAGGTTGTATCTTGTCAGGATGCTGACAGGAATATACAGCAAAACAAAAGCAACACACACTCACACACACACACACACACACATCACAGAACATTGAGATTTTAAGTGCTGGTGCCGTGCTCTAATTGTTAGGGAGGACACGTGGGCCAGGGGTGGTTACAGAAGCTTGGTAAAGGCTGGGAACTCTGGGTGGCGGCCTCAATTGACTTCCCCTCCTAAGCAAGCGCCCAGCTGGGTGCAGAGAAGGGACACTCCAGCAAAGGAGCACAGCCTCGCCAGAGTCACAGATCCTGCAGGGAAACAGCTACTGGGTGATACTCCAGGCTGCTTTCCTTCCTGCAGGGTGATCTGGGCACCGTCACTGGGCACTGTATTGTCCACATTCGTGGCCGTTTATGGGAAAAGCATCCTGTTTTAAAAGTATGTCAGCCTCAAATGGTTTTTGTCCTTGAACAATAAACCAGGTACATGGGTGAAGAGGTGATTGCGGAGGACACAGCGGTGGCAACGCTCTGGTGCCATGACCTCGACGAGCCTCCTGATACCATCCACTGTGTTCCAAGCTTGGGCCCGGTTGGTTCTGGACAAATCTTTCCGCAAGCCCCAGCTGCTGACCACGTCATCCGGGTGAGCGGCGTGGCTGCCGGCCGAGCGGCTTTCCGGGGCAGGGAGCCGTGGTGCGGCCAGAGCTGGGAAGGTGCTGGCGGCTGCTGAAGGAAGCTTGCACACAGCAGAGGGAATTCTGGGCTTCCCTGGAGTCTTGCTGGAGGGTGTCTTGTCCTTCATTACCTTGCTGCCTGCAATCATTTTCTCCTTTCTATAATGAGCACAAAATAATTTGTTTCCTATTTAGCAGAGAAAAAGCCAAGGCTAAAAAGCGTGCAGATTTCCTCAGAGATGAACCTGTGAGCCTGTCTACGGGACAGTTGTATTCTCTGTCATTGGAGTGATTAATCAGTTCTAACCCCTCTTGAGATTTTACATGTTCCTCTGGGGAAGTATGAACGGTTTTCTTTCCTTACGCAGCATATGATTCTGCCTTAGAAGAGATCTTTCTTTCTAACTCCACATTTCCATAGGTTTTTCTTTCAAAGGGCCATCCCTGAGAGCCTGGCATAATTGTTCCTTGACCCAGAGACCACTGTGTCCCTCCCCACCCCTGCCTTTGTCTGAATGTGGCTGTGACAGCCTCTGACAGTTTTCTTTTTTTGATCCTAATCCCAAATTTTCTTGACAAGCTCCACAACCTGCAAGATGAGTTTTTGCTTATGTTAAGAATTTGGAAGCTTAGGCACTCAGCTTCTTGGGTTCATGTTCACTTTGCAGTGTAAGGCCAAACTGTCATTTTATTTTATTTTTTCAGTACCAGGGATTGAACTCACAACCTTGCACCTGCCAGGCAGGTGTTTAGGCCACTGAGCTAAATCCTTGACTGAACTGTCATTTTAAAAATGGAGTTTGGTGAGAATGGAAGTTTTGTAAACATGATGCTCACTAAGCTCTGGGCTTTCTCATGTGCTTGCTTTGCATTTGAATAGTGCCTCCATCAATTACACACCTCTAATGAATTTCTGTGTTTGAGTAATTATACTTTAGATATTGAGAGTCACTTATTCTGAACTGATTTTTTTTTTTTTTTTTTTTTTTTAGCACTCTAACTGGCTTAGTTCTTTCTGCTAAAGACTCACAGTTTTGGTTATAGATCCCACATCAAAACACTTATTAAACTCTGTTTTAACTGTCTGTTTATTGCTGATCTATTAGAGTGTAAGATTTGTACTTATTTCTAACTGGTTCATAAAATCTACTACAGTGCTTGGTGTATAGTGGGTATTTGATATGTTTTTACTAAGTTTTAAAAGTGCAGCTATTCCTAAACATCTGGATACTTGGTGTCATACTGATTCATTCCAACTTATGCTGACTAAAATTTATGCTAATGCTAATGCGATTGTTATCTTGGTCTTCAAGTCTCTGAAACGGAACATCTTATTTACTGCTGTTTCCCTGGTACCTAAATTGTAGCTGGCATCTAAATAATCCTCAATACATATTTTTGAAATGGTAATGTATCATGTCTGGAATAAATTACACCTCATAGTACTTTATCACTTATCATTCTAAATATTTTATCTTAAAATATTTTGTCCGGGACAAAACTACTAGCACGCAGTGAGGACAGGGTGTGGCCTGTATCTTTCTTCTGCTGTTCCAGGATGTATTTTCATAAGTCAGCTACTCTGGACGGAAACCTGCTGTCCCTGTGTTCCACCCGAAGGCCTGTTTTGTGTGTAAATCTGTGCCAGTTTCAGGCAAATCCTGATGTCATCCCTGAGAAATGAAAATGGCCACACACTTGCTTCTTTTGGAATGATTTATTAAAAGATCTACCTTAAAAAAGTTTGGTCCTGCCAGGTATGGTGACCCCATGCCTGTAATCTCAGCACTTGGGATGCTGAGGCAGGAGGACCACCATGAGTTCAAGGGCAGCTTGGGCTACATAGTGAGTTCAAAGCCAGCCTGAATCACATAGCAAGATTGTGTCTCCAAAAATAGTTTTTGTCCTTTTGCTGAAATAATGTTGCTCTACAAGGTCACCAAGGAGCTGGATTATGAAGACCCAGAGGTGGCTGCAGTGGGGCACACCTATGAAATGATGATTTCGGTATTCGATGATGTGCATCCCTCTCATACAGGTAATCTTGATAAACTACTCAAGGATCAGCACGAGCCTATACTTCACATTGATCACCTTAGGTTTGGGGACATAAATATCCATCATATCTGGGACATTTTGTTAAACTGGGCAAAAGGCAAAGAGGAGAATTAGGTAGGTTTGTGCTGGAAGTTTTCGTCAGCTCTGGGAAGCCCCTTTCGCCTTTTAGTGGCACCTTAACACACGGTTCTTAAACACAGCTCCTAAGACGGATCTTTGAAGTTAGAAAGGGTAATAGATCTACAGACCCAAACCATGCTTGCTACTTTCTTTTTAATAATGATAAATGCCTGTTACTAGGTGCTTTTAAAATGTTATTTGAGTCATTTTACATGATGCAGACATGGCTTGCCTGGTTCTGTGGCTCATATCCGTTCTCAAGGTGCAGAGCATGGTCCTCTCCCTCCCAAGGGCTCTTCTTGCCATGTTTCACCATTTTGGGTCAGTCCATGGTAAAAAGGGCCTTTGGTACAGTGAGATCAAGCCCGCCAAGGATGTGTGATCATAAAGCCCTTGGCATTTGCAGATTTAACAGCCATGGTTTTGCTAATTGCAAAGCACTCCTCATTTTCAGTATGTATTTTAATTGCACACCATGGATCCAGAGCATAGAACTTAGGAACTGAGTAACTTAGCCAGCCACCAATGCCTGCTTTTCTTTGTTTATTGTTACACACATTAGAACACACATTAAATACATGATGGGGTCATAACATGTTCAGCAGCGTGTTATAATCTTAATAGTGAATTTGTTGACTTTAGAGCTTTTTTTGATGAAAACAGAGATTCTCAAAATTTTCAAATTTCATGTGTCATTAATGTCAAGTGTCTTAGTACTTAGAATGTGTGGTGCCTATAAAGTACTAGTGAAGCAGCAGGTGGCTTTCATCAGAGACGTCCTGGAAGGGGTGGGGATTAGGTGGCAAACACAGGGCTAGCAAAAGACTTGGTAAGGAGAGCCAAGAAGACGTGGTGTTGGATTTCCTGTGAGGATTCTGCATCACTGGCGGTAGCTGCTTGTGCGTTAGGAAGGATTCTGAGGTTGGAGCTGGGAGCAATGGGCTAGAGTGCTTTCCCTCCCATGGATGTGGAAAGGTAGAACTGTGGCATGTGGTTACAGGTTTACAGCCAAAGGAGCTTAATGCTGAACTTTAATCAGCTGCCTAAATCTCTTTAAATCTCTCTTGATTTGCTGACATAAGAGTTTTAATGGTGCTAGGTTTAAAAAGGTGATTTATAGAAGCAAATGGCCCGACTCTGTGGAGCAGCGATGTGGAGGGTGCAGGAACCCAAGCACAGCAGCCACGCATTGTCATGCGGAGCTCGTTACACAGGTCATCTGACTTTGAGGATGGATGCTTTGCTTGCAGCTACTTACCTGAGGGTCTAGCTAATTAAAAGCAAATTTTCCCTGTCACTAAATTTGAAACTTTCCCCAACTGGAGAGGGGAAAGACATCTCTCACAGTAATAAATTGGCATCCTCTCTGGCCCCTACCTGGCAATACATTCACAGTGACTGCTCATAAAAGGAGCTTGTAGTACTGCATATGTAGTTTTGTCTACTTTTATAGGCCAGCTAATTAGCACAATTCTGGGTCTTTATGGATACAATAAAAATCATCGTATGGCAGAACTGTAATGGTACCCGCGTTAGCATCACGTAAATGGAATTTATTGAAAGGGATATACAACCTTTAAGATAAATCACCTGCCATTGTAGAACAGCTCTCTTTAAATGTTTTTGGGGACTCCTTTGAGACTCTGATGAAAGATGTAGACACTGTCCTTTGAAAAATGCAGATAATAACACGTGTCAAAATATAAAGAATGCCATAGATTCTCTGAAGTAAATGTTCCACAGATCTCAGGTTAGATTTTCTTGTTTGATATGTGTGGCATAGATTTTTCAGGATCAGCAATACACACCATTCTTTGGAACATGAGTTCTGCAAGATAACTTACAAAAGGAGAATCCCATGATCAAATAAGCTTGGGGAGCAATACACACCCAGAGATTCAAAATACATAATGGCACATCAGATACTCTTAAGAAGTCTTGCCATAAATAAACCTTTCAATTTTTATTTAATTTAGCATTTTGTATCTGAAACATTCCTACTCTAGAGGAGATATTTTGGGAAATATTCCCAGGTATAGTTTGATCCAATAATCACTTCTCGACTTATGAACTTTGTGAACTTTGGCCACAAACAATTTTGTGAACTTTACTTTCTTGCCTGTGAAACTGGGACAGTAATACCAATGTCAAGCCAATGTCTTGCACAGTAAATGTTAATTATTATTTCAATTTTATTAAAAATGTTTCCTGTTTGCAAATTGCTTGTCATATGTTTGAATATTAAACTCTTACCTTTTTAACAACTCTTTAATATGCTACTGCAGCTTTTGGCATGAAATGTAGACTGCCTTCTCTCTCTCTATAGATAACATACAAAAATTGGCTGAAGTGAACCAAATGTAATAACTGTCTCTTGCTTAGCTTTTTATCATTTGTAAATCTTCTTTGGGCATTATAGCAGTTTGACCTCACATGCGCATAGTGGTGGAGGAGATGAAAAGTGATGTTATTCCTTTTTGATGACATGACCGGGCTTCTGAGAGACTAAACTGGTTAGAGATCACAAAGGATATGTTAAAGTCAAGCACTGAACATGGGTTTTCTCGGTCTTTTTCCATGTAACCTCTAGGATGCAATTGGAAATGTGGCGGACCGCCTAAATGAATGACTCCTTTTAAACAAAGAGCAATTACCTCCACTTTGGCTAAACCTGGCCCTATCTTCATGTCCTGATACGTGCAGAGCTGGCTAAGCCATTTCCTTTTCCCTACATTTGGCTCTAAGCAATGTAAATAGGGCTGGCTGAGGTGCTGATGTGTAATCTTTGAAGCGAGGAGACAATCGCTGTTTCCCCACCCCGTGGCTCCCAAACCATGGTTGAGCTGGGCAGGATGAAGAGTCGTGGGGCTGTCAGCTGGGATCCAGCCTGGAGATGAGACGCTATGACGTCCCAGGGCGGAAAAGTTTGCACATTGGAGTTAAAGCACCGCCCCCTAAACATATTGCAGAGGTGCTTTCAGACCTCCTAGCTAGCCCAGCTCACAGTAGTCATGTATTTCCTGCCATTCTCACAGTCAGTCAACCTCAAGCCACTCCCTTCTTCGTGAATTAATAAAATCTCGGTTAGACCCTGGGTCGAGGCTTTTGTTCTGATGAACCTTATCCTGGCCAGGCTTAGGACCTCTTGGTTCCTCATAATTATATGTGTTAATGTCTTTGTTCTCTCCATGAGTTGCACTAGAAGTGATAGATTAGAATTAACTGACTAGAATTCTAATCACTTTTCCATGGGATTACAAATATAAACTTCCCAGGCCATGATGAGGATGGGAAAGTATTTTCCATAGGAAGTGGAATATAGATTGTTAGGTACTGGGGTGAGAGTGAAATCCCCCCAACAAACTGGAATGGAAGAGGCTGTCCCTGTGAAGCTACAATAAACTCTTTTATGTAGAATACATAAATACACATTTACATATAATATGTCTGGACTTGTGACTATCTCTATGGTATGAAATGTAGTAGATTGTGTGTTTTTGACTGAACTGCTTTGGCTAGCACTGGAACTCACTTGCGTTCTTGCAAACACAGAGTCTGGGAATAGGAATCATTTGGGGACAGAAAAGTCCCGTTGTTTCTCTACTAATTCTGTACTTTGGGGGCCAGTTCGCTTGTTTATAGAATGTAACAAAAACAGTGAAGCACTTATTCACTGTTCATTTTCCCAGTTACTGTGACAATCATTGTGGAGCTTATTCCTGCCAATGACTTCAGCCCTCTGTTCAAAGCTTCACACTATTTGTTCTTGGTTCCGGAAACATCAGGAGGTAAGAGCTCCCTTGCTTCTGTAATATGAAAGCATTCACAAGAAAATACCTACCAACGTGAGTGAGCAGTGGGAAAATAACAGGGAAACTCAAAAAATACAAGCAGGTGAGGGAACATCATGGAACTCCACACCTTCTGAGAATGAGGTGATTCTCAGTGGTAATGCCCTCGGAATACTATGCTGATGTTTCTCAAAAGTGCCCTTGAAATTTTATGCAGATCTAGGATTTTTGTAATGAAAAAATTGCACAACATTGACACTATTTTGTTTACCTTCCCCTCTGGCTTCAAGTGTAAAGAAGTAAGGACAATGTGGTCATTATCCATGCAACTTAAATCCTTCAAATATCGAGGAAATCAAGATTTCAGATCTGAAGTTGTGATCATGGACAGGGCTCGATCGTAGGCATAAATTAGATGTGAATTAGGTCGGGTTTGTCAGCATAGACAAAAGAACATTAGATGTAGAGGGGACAGCAGAGATAATGTTGGCTGTCTTCTGTCACCCAAGAGAGGTACATGTTTCTTCCTTAGTGTCCCTGGATGGTGAATCCTCTGGGCTGGACTTCAGTATTTCAAGAGATGGAGCCAGTTTTGTGTTGGAGTCAAGCCATACTGGCTTGCAAGAACATTCAGTGGAGCTGAAAGTGATTTTAGCCAAGTCACCTAACCTGGATGGACCTTTGAGTTCTTATCTGTGAGATGAAGATTCCAATGACAATCTCAGAAATCTGATATGAAAATTAACCAATAATTTTATGTAGGCTAACTACACGACACATGCTAGAATAGCCATGACGCCATCATCAATAATCCCAGCAACCACACCCACTATTGACTGCCTGCACTATACAACGTACTAGGATTTTGGCCTTGCTCTCTATTTTAAAACATTCCTTGACTTTCCCCACAAGAATATGTAAACCAAATGAAATTAGAGGACTGCAATTTTTTTGGAGATATTTATTAGAGGAAAGTAAAGTCTCCTCAAAATATCAAACATTAAGTCTGTAGATCCTGAGGACATTTAAAAAATCTGTTAATGTGAAAATCTTCTTTAATGCTGAGTTGATTAGCACAGAGGATTTGAGAATGTGTTGAGAATTGAATGAAGGTTTTCCTCTAATAAAATTAAGGGATTCTATAGTATTTAAAATAATTTTTTTTCTGATGATATGTGATGAGCTGACAAAGAGTTTCTGTTGGTGGGGAGCATAGGCAGGGAAGTTCTTCCATCAGCTGTGATTTAGAAGAACACATAGGAAAGATAAATCATACCGGGTTGCAGGTCACAGAAGAAGACTGATTTCATTTCCATAGTTTTTGATGAGGAAGTTTGGCAGAGCTACATAATTGCTGTTTTAAAATTCAGCTAAAAATGCTCAAGATAGCATTCAGGTTTATTGAAAGCCTACAGAAGAAAACCAGGTTTACTCAGCTAGGTGTCAAATATGAAAGTGACATCTCCCTTGCCCAGGGCTGTATGATGGCGAGGGCAATCTTTTACCTACAGCTTCCTCTCTGTGGTTTTGCATCAGTCGCGGCATGTTTTTCTTAATAACAATGCTTTCACAGTGACACAGCAGACGATATTTTCTGGAGCTGCCGTACTATAGCATGTTCTGCTTTGTGAATGCGGTTTCTTTGCTCTTGGTGGCATGTGTTGTGCTTGTCGCCTGCTTATTCACACGTTACTGGAGACTGGGGAGGATGCCAACAGAGAAAGAAATTCTCTGAGATTGAGCGGGTAGGAACAGCTCATGAAATGTTTTCTTCCTAATTGTTTACTCCTGATTATTAGCAAACAAAATGTCCTACATTTGTGTGGGTGAGCTAGCAAGCCAATGCATAGTGGTAGTTCACTACACAGAAGAGGTAAAATATTTTGCATTGGAGTTTATAATTTACAAAGTGGAAAGTGATTGAGGGTAACCATACTCACCTGTGATATATTACCATAAGCATACCATATAAACCTCACAAAATGAGAATTATACACTAATAAGGCTTTATGAAGTCCATGAATCTGAAAATTGGTTGAGCTGTCCCTCTGCTCTTGGGTAGGTGTGCCTCATTTTCAGTTAATCTGTCTTGTCTTTGGCTGAGGAACCTGTGAGTCTTGGCCCATCTTTCCTCCTTGAGCAGGCTGGCATGGTCAAAGGGAGAGAATGTGAAGACTTTGGATCTGCTAATACAATCAATATAATACACTTATCTTTCTTCTAAAGGGTTGTTTGGGGGTGCCTCACACTGTAATTATAGTGAGGAGACTTAAAAATGTGGAATGTAAGCCTCAATGAAGAATAAAATTATGTCACTTGCAGGAAAATGTTAAGTGAAATATAGCATCTCAGAAAGTTACATAGATCATGTTCTCTCTTATATGTCAGACCAAATAAAGGAATGTATGAATGAATGAGTTATTGCACACATACATACATACATACATACATACATACGTAAGAGATTACAGGAAAATAGGAGGTAGACTTTTGGAGATGAGGAATGGGATAAAAGGTGAGAAGAGGGGGTAATAAAGTAGAAAAAGATCAACATATGTTAAATGCATACTCAGATTTTCCAACATGAACATTGTCATTCTGTTTTACTAACATGTGCTTAAAAAAGTCAAGATCCCATGCTGTAATCTCTAAGAATAGTTTTATAATTATAAAATGCAAAAAAGAAATCCCTACTAAATGTAAAATTATACAGTGAAAATAATTCACAAGGGAAAAAAGTGAGAAAGGAAGAATAAGAAATGATACCCAGATAAAACAGAAAAAGCTAGACACAAGGAGAACTAGAAGCCAGCCACTTCCCGTGAGTTGGTGCCATGTGTGGGCTGTGGGGAAGGCAACCAGACTCCAGCCCCTCCCGGCACATATGCTGGGAGACTAGAAGAGCCAAGGTCTCCCCAATGCCACTGTGAGTGACCAGCCGATCTGGAGAAACACAGGCTGAGATGATAGCTATTGAAGTAAAATGCAAATTAATGCTTTAGTGTTTAGTGTTTCATTGACTTTTCAGGCCTAAAGTTGGCAGTCTGATCATCTATTTAGAGGAGCACAGTACACAGTGTAGCAGGGGTGATCTCCTTCTGAAGGTGGTAGCCATTGTTAATTCCCTATTATCTTGTTTTAAAGCTCCATATTATTTTCATTGTTTTGTTTAGTTTGGTTTTATTCTGTTTTGTCTTGTTTGATTTTATTGTATCTGATGGCATGGGCAGCTATTTCAAAGATAACAAGCTATATTATGGTAGCTTTTTGGATTTACCGTTACCTTGTTCTGAAGTCCTGTGTTGTGTTCATTGTTTTGTTTTTATTGGTTCTATTCTGTTCTGTTTTGTTTAATTTTCCTACATCTGACAGTATGGGCAGCTCTTTTGAAGACAACAAGAGGCATTATGGTAGACATTGTTGGTTTCCTATTTTGTTTTGGAAGTCCATAACACTTACACTGTTTTGTTTTGATTGGCTTTGTTATGCTTTATTTTGCTTGGTTTTATTCTCTTTAATATAAAAAAAATTTTAAAAGCTAGAGATAAATTCATTTCTGTGATTATATTACATGTAAATGGATTGAGTCACTAATAAAAAGAAACATACTGAAAATGAAAAATAAAAGAAATGTGGTCAGCAGACACAAATTTGAATCCTTATTCTTTCCCTATTAGCTCTGTGACCTTATTGCTTAAAACCACTGGGCCTTGTTTTCCCATATGTAAAATGGAGTAATCAATAGAACGTATATCATAACGGTGTTGAGATTATTTGATTGGAGAACGTGTGTAACAGTAACAAATTCTTATTTAGCATTTACCACATACCAGGCACTACTCTAAGTGATTTCTACGTTTTAACTTACTCGGTTTGCGTGACAACTCTGTATGGTAGATACTATTATTATTCCTAGTCTGAAGGCCCAGAGAGGTTACAAAATGGTCCAGCGAGTTACATTAGTAAGTGACAAGGCTGAGACGATAACCAAGTGTACTGTGAACCCTCTCTGATGCCAATATTAGTATAATGCTAAGATTAAGCTGGGTGCTATTATTATAAAGTTATTTTAAACATTGACTCATGCATCATGGTTCGAAGTGGCAGAAGTCTCCTGAAATTTCCCCCTGTACAGTTGGAGTCTTCAAAGACATTCCATTATCCACCAGGCTTCAAGTTATCCCTTTGAGAAATTGATACTACTTGGAAAACAAATACATACTAAACTTTTTAGAGTGTTCTATCTGAACAAAAAGAATGAACCTTATAGAATTTCATTGGCAGCTTTCTACAAAGTTGGAAGAGTGACCGCTGTTGATGAAGACCACCCACCCAACTGCCTGACCTACAAGATCACCAGCGGAGACACCGAGCTCATCCAGAGATTCTGGATTCACCCTCGCTCTGGAGTGATCGAACTCACCACACAGCCAGACTACGAGTCTGTGAAGCAATATAATCTTACTGTGGAAGCTGTGGACTGTGACCGAGTTCATCCTCGCACAGCAGTGACCACAGTGAGTAGAAATACCCAGGCTTTGATAAAATAGAGTTCATCTATTAAATTCTAATTTATTACAGTAGGAAAGGCCAAACGATAACAGAGAATGGAGATGTTCATGATTTTCTCTATTTCCCAAGCATTCCGTGTTTGTTTATTCTTCACTTTTAACATTCAAGGTAGGCAATATTATAATCATTCCTGTCCTACAGATGAGAAGACTGAGGCACAAAGTTTAAGTAACATTCTCATAAGGTTACAGAATTGGACTAAACTCAGGCTGCCTTGTGTTGAGCAGTGATATTCGCAGTGAAAGTAGTTTGGCATTGGAGGGAGGGAAAGTGTGGTCACCTTTAAATTATTTTAGATTGTTGAGGGACTCCGGAAAGACCTCAAAAGTGAATTCTGGGATATCTGTTATGAGGGATGTGCTATTAATGACGATGAGATTTTATCACTGCAGAGGAGATGAAAGTAGGACTGAAGAATTATGAAGGCCCCATCTGGCCTGATGGGTCACTGTACATTTCCTCCTACTGTACAGAGCCCCCTGGCTTCCTCCTCCTGTGGTTATGAGGTTTTCTGCATATGGCAGTGTGAGGGAAACATCAGACCCAGTCACATCAGTAATCAGAATGACTTTCATGGGGACTGAGTTACAGTCGTGAGGCTGGAATTGTGTGTCTTGGGCTGATACCTGTGAGAATAATCTTTATGCCACAGTACCTGTGGTGGCTTTTCCTGTAGACATTTATCAACTCCCAAAATAGTACAGGATGATGCCACTTGCAGTTGTTATTCACTTACTACAAATGAGGAGAGAGGAAAGAAGAATTAATGAAACAATGAAAAAATTCAAGCAACTCTATGCTTAGAGTTTATGCTTTGCCTAAAGATAAGGTAGGACCTTGTTCATTCTTTCTCCCTTTTAATGAGTGTTTATGGAGTGTTTAAGTATAACATTTTGGGTTACAAAGCAGTGGAAGACACTATATATGCCTTCAGGGAGCTTAAAATTTTTATCAGATGGAAAGTTTAATAATATATGCTGCATGCCAAATTGATGATACAGAGGAATTCAATGATCAAGTTCAGAAAGGGGAGCTGAGTCTTTAGTCTCCACAACATGGGGACCCACCACTGTCACCCTCCCACCATCAGCATCTACTTTTAGGAGAATCTATGAAGGCCCAGCACTATGCTGTACCCCCAATAGCAAATTGGGGATAATGGCATACATCTGTAATCCCCACTATTCAGGAGGCTGAGACAGGAGGATCATAGGTTTGAGTTCAGCCTGGGCGACCTAGTGAGACTGTCTCAAAAAAAAAAAAAAAAAAAAAAAAAAGGGAGGGGAAGAGTGTTGGAACATAGCTTAGTGGTAGGCTGAGGGCCTTGCCTGTCATGAGTAAGACCCTGGGATTGGTCTCCAGGACTGCAAAACAAATGAATAAGCAAAAAGCAAACAAGTTTTCCAGACATGGAGTGTACATAAAGGGAGGGCACTGCTTGAGAAAAGCTGGAAACAGGATCAACCTGTGGTACGATAACATTTATTCAAACCAAGTTACACCACCCAACTCTGATATTCTGTAAGGAGACACAATCGCTTAAGGGCACTTACCAGATAGGGGCGGGCAGAGAGAGAACAGTTCTCACTGGCCAGTCGCCACGTCCTTCACTGCACAGTGCTAGTTGGACTGTGATATAGTCTTATATATTGATTTGTTGATGTTTATTGTTTTGCCTCCACCATAAAAGTACAGTTCATGATAGGTTAGGCCTTTTTCTGCATCAGTACTGCAGCATCTGTGTCTCTGTCCATGTTTGGCACATAATAAGTGTTCAATAAATATCCAATGAATAGATGAATGCCTTCTGTCCACCAGTCCTAGGAAGGTAGGGATTGAGGGACTAAGGTATTTTTATAGTTGAGGAAAGCAAGATTAAATCATTCGTTTCAAACATAGGCGCTGACTGCTGGGAGACCCAGCCATGAATGAAGATTTCTGTCCGCAGTCCTAGCACAGGGCCATTTCTGCTATATCACAGAAATCACCCTGGAGTCCACCTCCTTATCAAGTACAAATACCTCACACGTCAAAGGAACACAGAGCTGTACCCAGTCTGTTAAAGTAGCATTCAGGATTGAAGAATTCCCCAGAATTGAGCTGTGCTAATGAAACATTACAGAAAACACTCTAAAAAGATAATGCTTGCAAACGCAGGCACACCAGGGGTCCCTCTGGGACCAGTGCTGAGAAAGCGATTAGTCACCTTGAGGTGGGCAGATGACCTTTTTCGTGCTGACTGCCGTTCAGCTACTGACATTTTAAATTCCTTGCTATTTTGATCGTTTTCTGTGTAATCACAGTTTCCTGGTTTGTAGTGTTTTAATTAAGAAAATGTTGAAAGCAGCTCCTAATTAAGGTCAGATTATAGTTTCAATCATATTGTTACTGAAAATGTGCATATATTGTGCCAGAGAGAATGGCGAAGAGGAGGCCCAGGGTGGAGGGAGAGTACGCACGATGAGATGTGCTCGCATGCTGCATAAATAAAGTGTTCAAGGGATTCGTTTTCAGAGGCAGCGGTTTTCTGCGTTCCTTCTGTTGTATTTACATAATTTGTGAGTTTTCCAGAGGCCCATCTAATGAGCCCAGAGCTCTCCCTAATGGCTATCCTGAATGTCACAACTGGCCCAGAAGAATAAGCCACAAACTCATTGACTGACAGCCAGAATCCAAGTCTGCAGGAACAGCTCTGCAAACTGAAAATTCTAGACTTCTAATTTAGTGATTTTAAATGGTCTATCCCTACTCAGATGCCTCCTTCTGATTTTGAGTATAAATAGTCAGCTGATGTGGACGTAATGCTACTCTTTCCTCTTTGCTGGCAGGTCACGGTTGACATTGAAGATGAGAATGATGAAGCACCTGTCTGTGTGCCCTGTCTTTATAAAGGAGTCATTTTTGACAATGTCATTGCTGGGACAAGCGTCAATGGCTTCCAACTAAGCTGTCACGACAGAGACTCACAGGATTTTGAAATGCGCTTTGAGATAGCTTCTGGTGGATGACTTTATTTCTTTTAATCAAAACATGCGTCAGATTGACATTAGTTGTACCATGTTAGGCGGGATGTATAGCCCTAAAAATGACTGTGCTTATGAAGGGTAAACTATTCTATATCTATAGAATGACGTTTCCTCAAGGCAAGGCATGTGTCTACTTCTACATATCCAGTTTAATTCTTCCTATAGTGGAAGTTTCTGTGACTGCACAGATATTTTCACCACAAGATTTTGGGCTTGCATAAAGCTTCCTTGGCAAGTCACTGGGTCTGCTGTCCATGGTGTTGGCCAAAAATAGCAACCACCTTTGTGTCTGATTATCCCGATACAGGTTCACTAGGATAGATGTTTTTGACTCTGCTATGGTTGGATTCACACAATGTTGCCATCTTGTCTTCTGTGGATGGCATTTATTGGAGCCCAAGTGTGCACTAGGCATTGCGCTAGGAAGTGGGTACACAGAAGTACCCAGCGCAGTTGTGGGCTTGGACTTGTGGCACTCATTGCTTGGTAAACTAGAAGTAACATCCATCAGTATAAAATGACCAACTGTGATAAGTTAAGGAAAGCTACTGGGTCTGATGAGACAGCATTAAAAGGAGTCCTATTTAAAGTATGGAAGTCAGAACTATCATCATTTATCTGAAAGAATGGGAGCATGGAGATCAGTAGACCATCGCTAATTACTTATGAGGACTAGTTTGCTATTGAAAATTTCCATGAAGAAAGGTACCACGTACATCTTATTAGCAATGATGTGTGCAGGGCCATGGGGAGGACATGAATTTAGGAAGGGCTTCGTAGCACTTAGGGTCTGACTGTCTCATTTAATACTGATCTAGACCAAGTTGAAGGCCAGAGTCACATTGCTCTGAGTAGAAGATAAAGAAGAGGAAGCAATTAGGCAAAATAATTAGATAATAACGTGAGCTCTTCTGGCCACATATTGGGATCCAACTCATGATTTTAACCTTTAAAACATTTTTTTCCTAGTCAGTTATATTTATTGCTTATTTTACCTCAATTCAACTACAAACCATGTTGATATGAAAATTTCAAGTACAACAGCCATCTTATTTATACCTATTGTGTCATAATGACAGTTTAAGATAGTTTGAGGATATCTAATGTATCTTAAAATAATTATAATTTTTCAATTATTCTTTTTAAAGGAAATGTGAACCATCATTTTGGATTTGACCCAACTCGAGGCTCAAATACTCCTAGATTAATTGTGAAGAATCCTTTTCACTTTGAATCTGGAGGAGAAGGGCTACGGCAATACCATCTCGTGGTACATGTAGTTGATGACAACCTGAAATCTGGCAAATCCACCAGGCCCAGAACGGGGACTGCTATTATAGATATCCATGTGATAAGAGCCACTACACAATCTCCTCCAACCAGTTCTGAAGTAAAGAGTCACCGAATTTGATTTGGTTCTCTGTGTGGGAAATCTTTTACCGTAAATCCGAGCTTTATCTAGAAAGGCTAAAAGAGTGAACCTCCACCCATATGCCTTCCCCTTGGGGCACTGACCCGTCCAGCCACTGGACAGCGTTTTACAGTATGCATCTGTGAATATAAGCTACGAGTGGGAGTGAATCTGTGCTAATTGCGTGAAGTACATTGAGGGTCCTTAAGAAGCTAATTATATCTGAATTTTCTGAAAGTCCTGTCCACCAGAAGGGCCCACTACTCAATGAGTTCTATCAAGTAAAACTATCTATGAATTGGCACTTTCAAAGGATATTGTCTAATAGCCATGCTATTCATGTCAATGGGTATCCATGATGTGCCAGGCATGGTACTGTATGCTTTATATTCATTACTTCGTCAAGTCTTCAGTCCAACCGTGTGAAGTATAGCAGACCCATTGGCATTTTATTTTGCAAAAAATCAATATGAAAAGCCTCAGCAGCATTCCAAGCTTCTGAGTCTCCCAAGGATAAAGCGTGCTCAGTAGACCTTACGCTGTATTTTATTGTCATCTTTTTGTGGTGTTGTTTTGTTTCAGTGTGTGTGGGGGGTTGGAGACAGGATCTTTCTATGTGGTTCAGGTTGGCCTTGAATTCATAGTGTAGTCCGGGCTGACCTTGAACTTGTGGCAATCCTTCTGCCTCAGCCTCTCAAGAGTTGGAATTGTGCCCAACTCTTCTATCTTTTCAAATAGGAGCATTTAAAAGATAGTGTAAATTTTTTTTTTTTTTGCCAGAACATTTGATTTTCAGGAACATGCTGTTCTCTCAAGCTGACAGAAGGGTTAATTACGTTTAGAGTAAATAAGAGGGATAGGAAAGCTAAAATGACCTCAGGTACCATCTAGTTCAAACCTTGATTTTATGAATGAGAAAACTGCAGGCAAAGAAGAGAAATGGTTGATTTAGAATCACAGAGTGGTCACTGCATGCAACTCAAGTCTTTCCATGCTTCACCTGGTGTTTTTGTATCAGCTGCTGTATTTAAAACATACACATGGCTGAGTTGGAACTCCACTGTCTGGATGGGACCAATGCTAATGTTCTGTTTGCTTTGAAATAATTTTCCTAGCAAAGAAAAGGCCTGACCATTGTGTATACAGCTGTCAACACATACAAATCCAGTGACTGGTATGCCCCTTTCGTCTTCAGTCTGATGGCTGTCTTTCTGGTCGGGTCACTTTCATGGCTGTGTTTCCTGCTTTGGCGGTATGGGGACAGTATGGAGTGCTGTCAGACAGTGGCCAAGAAAGTCTCTGAGCCTGTGCCCAGGTATGTGATTTTCTTTCTAAGCTTTTGCTCTAAAGAGTTAAAATCTCTAGAGGTTTGGAATTTCAACTCTGTGGGCTTCTGAACTTGCTTTCAAGAAGCAGAGAGACATATCGGAGTACAGAACACAGCGGTGTCTTTCACCAACGATCTGAAACCTACTCTGTTCCAAAAACATTTGGGGAGCTTTATTTAAAAAAAAAAAGGTAACAGCATATTATTGAATTACACTGTAAAACATACACAGAAAGCCTGTGAGGCTTTCTATAGGAGGAAGTTTTAACTTCAAAAAAAATTAAAATAGTACATGTTTGCAGTACATAATGATTATATTCCTTGTGAGAAGTTTGTGCATCTTAACTCTTTCTTTGCCCCCTTCTCTTACCTTCCCTCCTTCACCATCCATCTCTCGGTCCCCTCCCCTTTTGCAAAAGATCTATCCCCTTGTCAAACAAGTAAGTTCATAGGTAAACAAGTAACCAATTCTTCATATTATTTTGATGCAAGATGTTTCACGGACAGGTTTGACAGCCTCTCGGAAATCATCTAGGCACTGGTAATGTCTAGTGTCCTCGCTACACGCTACAGGGGGAGAGAGGACAAAGGGATGAACTAGATATTCTGCTGCTTTCAAGATATTCCACCCAAGAACAGCTCCCTAGGGTGCAGAGTATCAGGATATTCCACCCAAGAACAACTCCCTAGGGTGCAGAGTACCAGGATATTCCACCCAAGAACAGCTCCCTAGGGTGCAGAGTATCAGGATTTCCAAAGAAGCCATGGAATTGAATTTTTATTCATTAGGCAGAATTTATTTATGGTACAGAAAAGTGGGTGGCGATGGTTAATGAAGACTGTTTTATAATTTGCCCATATTTATAGCATTTCTTTTTTCTGGGGTAAGAAAGATGTTACAATAGTTACATGCTGAATACTGAATGAAATTATTTTTGAAACAAGATTTAGTATAATGAAGCTGATATTTTGTCAAATTTTCTTTTTATACAGGGAAATGAAATATATTGCAGGTAAGATACAGATTTCTAATTGCAACATAATTACGCTTGAATCGTGTGAATTTTAAAGAAATGCCATTCAACAAATTCCTGGCTTTTTTTCAATTTATTTTTGAATAGGAGATAGAAATCAAAAGGAAAAAGCTGTCACAGGAAGCAGAAGTAAGAAATTAGAAGTTTTAACAGTAAGTGCATTTTGTAGTCCCTCTATAGTAATCTATTTCTGTAATTGCCGAGCAACGAGAATTTCTTCGGTATAAACGTATGGTAAATCTACTTAACCGTCACAAATAGGAAATAAGATTGTTTCAACTTACCTGTTTCTGCTGAATTTGTATGTACTACGAAGCTGGAATTTCAGATCCAATCCTAAGATTTGATTAGGTCAAAATTTGCCTCAACTATTGTACATACATGCAGTAAAAAAATAACTCTAGACAAGTGGAAATTCAACATTTTTACCATTACTTAAAAATAAAAACTGAGGGCCGGGAGTTTGGCTCAGTGGCTTAAGCGCCTGACTGGCAGGTGTGAGGTTGTGCGTTTGATCACCGGTACCGACAAAAAAAATAAATAAATTAAAATACAAACTGTATTTGAAAATAAAGTATGTGTGTCATAGAACTGAATAAGTTCTTCAACTTCAGGACTTTTACCCTCGAGTATGCAGACTATCTTCACATTGGAACCGATTTGACAGAGCCAGTGGACAAGGCCAGGGCTAGGAAAGCAGGAATGTAGCCTAGAACAGGATGGGGCGTTCTCATCTTCGTCTCTCAGTTTTTCTCCGTGTGCGCCTCCGGTCCACCAGGAACACCCCGAGTCCTCACTCACGTGCAGTGTCACGAGCTGGCTCTCTTTCAGTGCTTCCCCCACCCCCTCCCTTGGGGAGCAGATGTCACCTCATCTCCTGTGTTGCTTTGCTAGGGCTCCCATAACAAAATTCCAGGCCAGGTGGCTTAAGGAACAGAAATTGATTTCGCACAGTCCTGGAGGTTACAAGCTCAAGTTCCAGGGGTTGGCAGTTTGGTCTCTTCTGAGGCCTCTCTCCTTGGCTTGAGAATGGCCACCTTCTTGCTGTGGCCTCACATGGTGTGTGAGAAGGGTTGGTGTGGTCAGTGCCTCAGTTTCCTCTTCTTAAAGAACACTGGTCATGTGAAATTAAGGCCCACCCACTCAACCTCTTTAGAGGCTCTGTCTCCAAAGGAATGGCATTCTGAGGTACTGGTGATTAGAACTTCAACGCATGAAATTAGGGGGAAGAGCACAGCCTACCAGGGATGGCGGACCTTTTAGAGATGAGTGCCAAATTGCAACTCAAAACTCAATTATTTATCTCAAAGTGCCAACACTGCAATTAAACTTGAATATGGAGGTTTTTGTTTTAAAAAAATAACTCATACATTAACATCTTTTGTCTTAAAACAAATAGTATGCTGTGTACAAGAGATTTACCACCACTGGCATAACACCTCTCAGATAGGCTAAGAGAACTCATGTCAAAATAAGGCCCTGACGTCACAGAGGTCATGGAAGCCAACTGATGTGGGGAACAGGGTTGGCAGGGGATAAGAACAGCATGAAGTTTTGGTCCTGAGGCTGCTGGCCCTCTATGGATGGGAGAGATGAAGTAATTTTTAAAAAGTCACTGCTCAAATACAAAACACTTGTGAAAAGTAATTTTGTCAAACTGACTGACTTGACTGCTAACTGTGTGTGCTTTTTCAAAGGAAACCATTGTGTATGAGACTGTGTTTGATGGAGAAGCTGTTGATCCAGGTATGGTGCTTAATCATTGTCTTAATTACTTTCCTCTCATTGCTGAGACAAAATACTCGACACCCAGAGTGAAAGGGGAAAAGGCTTATTTAGCTCACAGTTTGTAGGGGCTCCAGTTTACCAAGGCAGAGTGGCTCATGGCGGAGGGACGTCACAGGGGAGGAGCAGTCTGTGGTGGTCAGAAGGCAGCAAAGCAGCCAGGGGTGACCACAGAACTTTCTGTCCCTTTTACTTTATCCAGGCTACTTAGGGTGGGGAGCACTCACACCCCTAGTCATGGTGCCCTAGAGCCTAGCACTGCAGCATGAACCAATCCCAGGGTCACACACTCTCAATCCACCCACTATGTGGCTGCATGAGGCTTCAGGGGGACGTCTAGACACAAGCCATAACAATTATCTTTTGAGTTAAGCTCATACAACCCATTTAGATGCTAGAACTATATAAATAAATTTCTTGTTCATTACACTTTGAAAATGAGACTCTGTCCTAAGGCAAATGATTGTAGGGCCAGGCAGGTAAAATTAATGACTACAGGAGCCCAGATAAAACAGTGCATTGTATCACCAAGGGCAACTGATGCTGGGGGCGGGAGCACCGCCACTCAGCTCCATTGAATTCCTTCCTTATGGGAATGAGCCTGCTGGAACCTGGTGCTTCAGGAGGAGCTGGGCATTCATGCTGTTACATGAAATCTGCCTGCACTTAAATAGAGGTAACTTGTTCAACTAAGCACCATTTTATAGATGAAATTAACTCCTCCCATCAAATATGAGTGCGCACCCAACTGCTGTAGGGCTTACTACCTTAAAACAGCCAGCACTGCACGATAGCTTCCTCTGCTGTGCACCAGGAACGTGAGCAGCTGTCACCCGGGCCATGCTTTGCTTCATGTGCTATCAGCAAAAGGTCCCTTCAGTGGAATAGGCTAGCGGCTGGTGTGAACTGTGGGGTTTAAAGTGGAGAAAAAACCCACAACAACAACTAACTACAACAATGACAACAAAAAACAACAAAATCCCCAAACAATAGTGATATAGGATTTCAAGACAAGATGATAGGAATTTAACAATGGTTGTTATATTGCATATTGTTATCTTGTGAAGAGTTGTTCAGGTTACCAGATAAAGACATGCAAGATTGATCAAACAATATGAGTGCTGACTGTCATTTCCTTGAACTAATAGAACTAGTACAACTGTCTTAGCTGTCGTATAGGTACAAGGTTAGGAAGATATTTAAAAGTTTTGTGACGAGGCATGTGGGTAAAGTCTATTTGCCAGTCTTGACCAGGAGTGTGTCTCCAAAATTGGTGGGTAGGAAAAGAGAGAGGTGGAAATGTTCTTGGGGAGAGGTCTTAGCACAAAGCTGACAGTTGTGTGTGATATATATATGTTTTTCCTTTTCCTTTTCTTCTTTTCTCCCTTCCCCAATCCCAGTTGTTCATTGCCTTTGAGCAGTTTCTTTCTCTTTCACATTATCTATAGAATCTTTTGGATCTTATTTACTCTTTCAGTTTCTTATATTAGGAAGACACATGTGAGTCTAATTTATTTCACTTATGAGTATGGTCTCTAGCTGCATCCACTTACATATAAAAACTTTGAGTTTATGCTTCTTCATAGCTGAGTAATATTTCATCATATAAAAATATCTCATCTTTTTTATCCATTTCTCAGTTGATGGGCATTTGGGTTGTTTCCAAGATCTATTATAAATTATGCTGCTATAAACTTTGGTGCACATACATCACTGTGATATAATGTTTTTAATTCTTCTGGGTAAACACCAAGAAGGGGAATAGCTGGGTGGAATGGGACCTCTAATTCTAGTTTTTTGAGGAATCTCCACACTGATTTCTACAAAGGTTATAACAGTTAACACTCCCACCAACAATGGAGAAGTATTCCTTTTTCTCCACAGACCCCCAATGTTTGTTATTGGTTGATTTCTTCTTGTTAGCCATTCTTTCTGGAGTGAGATGAAATCTCAGCATTGTTTTAATTTGTATTTCTTGAATGCCCAGTGATGTGAAACATTTTTTCATCCATTTATTTGTCATATATAGTTCTTCAGCCAAGAAGTGTGTATTCATTTCAGATGCCCATTTTTGGATTGGGTCTTTGAATTTGGGGGACCTGATTTTTTTTTCAATTTTTTATACATTCAAGATAGAAGTCCTTTGTCTGAGGGATAGTTGGCAAAAATCTTTCCCCAATCTGTGGGGTTTTTTTTCCACTCTGTTGGCGATTTCTTTTGAGGTGCAAAAACTTTTTAATAATATGAGATCCCAGTTATTGATTCTTTGAAGTACTTCCTGTGCAGTCTGGTTTTTGTTCATGAGCTCTCTGCCTACTCCTACATCTTCAAGATTTCTACCTACTTTCTTTACCAGTAGATTTTGTGTTTCTGTTTTAATATTTAGATTTTTGGTTCATTTTGACTTTAGTTTAGTGCATGGTGATAGGCATGGATCTAGTTTCAGTCTTCATCATATGGAAAGCCAGTTTTTCCAGCACCACTTATTAAAGGAGCTATCTTTCTTACTGTGAACATGTTTACTTTGTCAAAGATAAGGTAGCTGAGTGTCTTTGAGTTGTGTTTGCATCTTCTAATCTGTTTCATTTATCCTAGGGTTTTTTTTGCCAGTACCATTCTGATTTTATCACAGTCACTTTGAAGTATAATTTTAAGTCAGGGATTGTGATGCCTCCTGCCTTGCCTTTGCTGCCCAGGGTTGCCTTTGCTATTCTAGGTCTCTTCTATTTCCAGATGAATTTTAAGAATGTTTTCTCTAGATCTGTGAGATATGCTAATGGTATTTTGATCAGGATTGCATTAAATCTGCATAACAATTTTGGGAGTGTGGCAATTTTCACAATGTTGATTCTTCCTATCCATGAGCAGGGGATATCTTTCCATTTTCTGAGATCCTCTTCAATCTCCTTTTTCAAAGAACTGTAATTTTCAATATATACCTCTTTTGCATCCTTCATTAGATCGATTCCTAAGTATTTCATTGTTTTGGAAACTATTGTGAAAGCTGTTGTTTCCTTATTTCTCTCTCAGTGAGTTTGCTGTTTGTATATAGGAATGCTATTGATTTTTGAGTGTTGACTTTACTGAATTTGCAGCACTGCTGAATCTGCTTATTAAACCTGTTAGATTTTGGTGGGGTTTTCAGCCTTGATTGGGACAGTTGCTATTTGGGCTCAGCTGGGTCCCACTGCCTCGTAGCCATGTGGGGTCCCCTCCACTCACACTGTCCACAGACTAAGGTCACAGGAGAGCATTTCACAATGCAGTGGGGAGGCGCAGAGTAGGTTTGCTGAGCATAATTACGGAAGAACACACGGAAAAGGAGTGTGGGCTCCTGAGTGATCAGGCACGTGGTGTTCAGGGTTGGGGTTTTCACGTGGTCTGGGGGGCCTTCAACACCGGTGAGCCAGGGAATATGTTCCTCCTGTGGGTTAGGTTACCCATTTTAGTGAGCGGTGTAAATTATTTTCATGTATGTGAAGCTGAGAGATATGTTTTCCACTAAGTTGCTATTTCCTGTGGGGCAGAAGTCAGTTTGATTAGTGAATCTATAGCATCAGAGAAAATGCACAGGTGGAAATTCTGGGCACAGTTTGAAGTCTTGTTGTATCTTTAAGGCCCTTAAGAATTTCTTTGGAGCAATTTTCCTGAAGCTGTAGTGTTACGTAAAGTATAATTTTAAAATTACAATCTCCTTGTCTCTTTTCTCCCTGTTACTATTTCTTCTCTTCTACTTCATTGGTTTCCCTGTGGTCTAGTGGCCTTGTAGCAGGTGATCTGGGCATTGCATGTGGTGGCTTGGATCTCCTAGGGAGAGTTCCAAGAGATAGAAAGGAGCCCTGGAAACTAAACAGCTGGCAATATTTGTGCCACGTCCTGTTAGTTAAAGCCTTCAGAATCTACCCAGATTCTAAGAAAGGAGCACGAAATCCAGCTTTCAAGAACCAAACTCAAAGAATTCGTGGCCATCTTTAATCATCTTCAAAATGTACAGATTTGCAAGAGCTATTCTAAAATGTACCTGTTATAAACTCAGATTGCAGAATAGATCTGCATTTTGTAAAACATTTCACTAGCATTTCTTTTTCGATGCATTTCTTCTTTAATGGAAGACAGAAAAATACAAAATTTCCAGGAGTTTTGGAAAAGCCCCAGTCATGAGATTAAAAGATGAGGGTTTGAACTTTGACACAGTCACTGTCTCTTGCTGTAAACTTGGACAAAGAATTTAACTCAAGTTTCCCTCTTCCCATCTGAAAAGCTGAGCATAAGGCTGTGGGTTTTCTCTGTTTCACAGGGGTGACTGTGAACTTTCAAGATGACTGTGATAAATGTAAAAATCAGTATGTAAAATGTCACTCGACATGGGGTATACATCCAAAAATACTCACTTGCTCCATGACGATACATGACAGTTTACTGCAAGTTAATCCCGGACACCTGTGAAAATCTTGGCATGAAATTGTTGATGCTTTGCCGCTGACTTCCAGTGCTCCCTCAAGAATGTCACCCTGTAAAAATATTTAGTTAAATTAGTAACAAACTACTCATATTGTAATTGGATGCATGTTAAACAGTTTCCAGTGAGTTTCACTATCCAGATATCCAGTAAAAGTCTGTATGAACATTTCCAGGGTGCTCACCTCTGCCTTAGGACCCCTGTGTCCCTGTGATGGGAGAACCATGATTGTCCTCGTGCCGTGGACGTGCAGGCAGAGGCTCACGCGGTGAGGTCACACAGCTTGCTTTCTTCTCGAAGAAAGAGAAGAAAAGGTGGGGTGGGACTCTGGAAACAGACTGAATTCTAGTGGTGGGGTGATGAAGCCAGCCGGGGAGGACGAGGTACTTGGGTTTGATAGCTGTGTGTCCCCTGAGGGTAGACAGTCTCCGCCTGCCTTCCCAGACTCGGGACAGCAGAGCAGCCTGAGGCGCAGCGCGAGTCTGCTTCGTGGTTCTGTTTTTACCTTTACTGTTACTATTGGAAGTAATTGAAGTTGCTGTTTGCCATTTCTTGTTTCCCTCTAAAATTAGAAAGAGTGCATTTCATAAACGCATATTTAGTACTTGCCATGTACCGATCTTGTTATAAGCACTTTATAGTCTCTAACCTATTTAACTTTTTTTTGCTTAAATTTATTGATATGTGTTTTATTTATTTATTTATTTATTTATTTATTTATTTGTGGCACCAGGGGTTGAACTCATAACCTCGCGCCTGTCAGACAGGCACTTAAGTCACTGAACCAAACTCCCGGCCCTTAGCCTATTTAACTTATTTATATATTTAATACATAAATAACACAAAATTATGCTTTTTAGCTTTCTTTCTAAATGTGGGCGTCTGCGGCAGTAAGTGCGTTTCCCCTGCCGTGCAAGCACTACCGCATTTCATCTCCAGAGCTTTCCAGTGTCCCTGCTGAAACTCTGCCTACGAACCCTAACTCCTCCTTCCTCTTCCCGCTCAGCCGCCGGCAGCCACCATCCTGCTTTTGTCTCTATGAGTTTGACTATTCTAGGCACTTCCGATGGATAAAATCCTCCAGTAGTTGTCCTTTTGTGACTGGGTTTAGTTCACTTAGCACAATGTCTATCAGGTCCATCCAAGCTACCACAAGCGCTAGAATTTCCCTCCATTTGAAGGCCTAATAACATCGCCTTCTCTGTGTGATTCGTATTTCATTTACTCATTCATCTATCTGTGGACCTTCGTGTTGTTCTCATCTTTTTATTGAGAATACTGCTACTATATACTCTATTTAATTTTAACATTTTTTTCTTTGCACATTTAGAGTCTACAGATAAAAATGCACTTGCAGAGTTATTACAAGGTATTTTTAGGTTATTTCTAATATGAAACCATAGCAAATATTTATTGAATTCTTAGTATGGTCAAAATGCTTTTACATGAAATTTTCCATCTCACAACTATTTACAAGGTAGTAACTCTGTTATTACCTTGTTTTATGAGAAAACAGAGAGACAGCATATTTCCCCCAGAATCACAGTGGAGTAAGAGCAAAAGCAGGATAAGAATCAAGGCAGTCTGCTATAGAAAGCTTCGTACTTGTTACTGTTATTCTTGACCTGTCTTGCCAATGAAGCCTGCTAACGCCCAATGCATTATCGATGACCTGGCTCAATGTGCTTCCGTTAAAACAAACAAACAAACAAACAAACAAACCCCAAACACAGCTGTACATGATTTGATAGAGGTGACAACTACTGTAGGTACTTTCTGCTGGTGCAGTGCTTGGCTTTGATTCAGTCAAGCAAAGTCTTTCATTTCTTCAGTGCCAAGGATACAGTTACTGGGCATTTGGCTTATTTTGAGCCTGGATGTTTGGTGTGTGATTCAGCAATTAGTCTTCAAGTTACAACATGAAATATTACATGCTGATATGGATTTCTTTGGTGGTAAGCAGTTTTCTGGTGGAGAAAGCATTGTCTACCCAGCACAGTGTCCCTGGCAGAAGTCACCAATGAATGGATTTCTGAGGGCTGTCAGCCACAGCCAAGTGTCATATGACACTTAAAGAGGAGTTGTGTTTTAAGATGAAATAGATGTAGCTGCATGGGTTGAGTTTTGCCACCATTCATCAGAGGATCTGTGTGACCCAGAAAGTGGTGTATAAGAGGTCAAGCAAAGTGACAGAGGTCATGGTCCCTGACCCTGGTCCCTGGCATTTACAGCTGCGTAACCAGATGGGACGGATTGAAGTCTACATCTGCCACTGGCAGGTGGTGTGGCATTGCACGTTACTTAACAGGTCCATGCCTCAGTTTCCTCACTTCTACAATGCAGCTAGTGATATGCAAGGACCTCACGAGGTGCCTTGCCCTGCGGTAAACACTGTAAGTGGCACCTGTGGTCGTTGTTGTTGCTCTTTTCATCAATCACATCTTAGTCGCCTAATAAACAGTCAGTGGTTGACTTTCTGTTGCATCAGACCATCTCGCCTGTTTCTTTCCTCTCGTGTATTAGTTTCATTTTATTATTCTATGGAGGTTTATAAAACCTCACACAATTAGAGGACCATCTCTTTGAGGATGTGCATGGGAGGAGAACAGTTTGACATATTCTTTTTTCTTTTAAACTTTTGCTCTAAAAATAATTGCAGATTCACAAAAAATTACCAAAAGTAATACAGAGACAGACATGGCAGCAAATACCTATAATCTCAGCACTCTGGGAGGCTGAGACAGGAGGATTTCAAGTTTGAGCCCAACCTGGGCAACTCAAAATAAAAAATTTTAAAAAAAAGGCTAAGGATTAGCTCAGTAGAAAGGCCCTGGTTTCAGTCTCCAGTACCACAAAACATATCTCTAGTTATTGTTCTATGATATTTAACCTACTGTATACCTGCTATCACAGTCATGATACGGAACTGTTCCTTCCTGCAAACAAATTCTGTAGAGGATGATTTTTAGTGCACGTGAAGCTACATGCTGCTTTGTTTTGCTTCTAGCTTTTCCCTAGGAGAGAGAGCAAGGCTTGAGGAGATAAACTTGTCAGCTATATAACAAATGCTCAATGAACACTTTGTTCACTGAATGAATGCTTTGCAAGCTTATTGTAATTCACTTGCCTGTTTTTCCTCTCAGTGTCTGGGAACACGTATGAATACAACAGCAGAACGGGGGCCAGAAAGTGGAAGAGGCCCCCCAGGCACCATGAGGAGGCCCTGGTAAATGCATACTCCGGCCCGGAGGCTCTTTCTTCTGAAGAACTGACGTCCTTCACAATTCCCGTGTGAGGAGAGCATTTTCCGGTCTTTCTGGATTCTGTCTGGGACTCTTGTGGGCAGTTCTTATTGCACGATCTAAAATCAAAGCTTAGACACACACGTCAGCTGCTTTGCCTGTGTTTGTAGCGCTGTGTAATCGTGCAGCCCAGAGTGCCGGCGGTGGGCACTGGTGCAGTGGACCCGGTCTCTGATGTGTTCTGCTGAAGACTAGAGGCCGCGTTGCACGTTGTCTTGCTTTGCCCAGCACACTGCGTGCTTCTTTAGATCAGAGACTTTCCTGCGCCCACAGTTGTCAGCCAGCACGTGCTCGTGTGGAGTGCACACTCCATGCTTATTTGGTGAATTAATGCATTGGAACACGGGACTCGTCATCTATCTTCAATTTGGATTGCTTATTCTACATGACCCACAGAATGGAAATGGAATTATCTTTAGAAAATAGTTTTTTGGTTTC
>RJWM01015730.1:7355-47226 GCA_004363535.1 Dasyprocta punctata | reverse complement strand
TGGAATTACAGGCGTATGCCACTATGCCCAGCTTTAATTCACAGTATTATCAACTCAGTATCATGCTATCTTTCCCCCCAAAAAATTAGAATATCAACATACTTTCAGTATATACAAACTTCCATATTAACATATCTTCACTGAATAAAACCCTCTAAGAAAAAGATACTCATTTACATCTCAGTAATAGTACTTGAAATTAAAAGCATCATACCACAGCGATACATGCACACCCATGCTTATACAGACATAGTTTGTAATAGCCGAATCTTGGAAACAGGCCAAATGCTCATCAACTGATGAAGACAAAGAAGATGTGGTTTTTTACACAATGCAGTACTGCTCTGCCATAAAAAGATAAGCTTAAGACATTTCTAGCTACATGGATGCACCTTGAGACCACACTCTTAAGTGAAATAAATCCACCACACATGTTGAAATATTGCATGGTTTCTCTGGTGTGAGAAAACAAAAGTGTAAATAAGGACCAAAATGTATAATGGATACTGGAAAATGTGCAAATGAAAAGAGGAATAAGGGAGAGGGAAAGGAAAGAAGGGACAAAAAGAAAAAAGGATAGAAGGAAAAAATGGAAACAAAACTTTTGTAAATAAAATAAGAAGAGGGGTGGTAAGGAGAGAGGGGAATGGGAAAAAAGGAGCAAGATATATCATGTACAGGTACAAACTCCCTATGATAAATGTTATCATTATGTATACCGGAAATGTACCAATAAAATAAAAAGTTTAAAAAAATAGTGCTTGAGATAATATAATGTTTTTTGTTCTAAAATACAGTCTAAGTATTTATTGATTCCCACCTACTAAGACAGGAATGCATTGGTGGCACACGCCTGTAATCCCAGCACTCGGGAGGCTGAGACAGGAGGATCGCTGCAAGTTTCGCCTGGGCTACAAAGTGAGCTCAAGGCCAGTCTGAACCATGTAGTGAGACCCTGCTTCAAAAAAAAAAAAAAAAAAAAAAAACCAGACTGTCTCAAAAAAAAAGGGGGAAAAAACACAAATACAAAAACTAGGTTCTAATATCAAAGTATAAAGACAAAACATTAAGTATACAAGGCATTACCACTTTACTAATCTCAAACACTCAAAGTCCATTCACATATATACAGATGGATGTTTATTTTTTGAGATAGGGTCGACTGTGTGTGTAGCTCAGGCTGGCCTTGAACTCACAATGTAGTGCAGGTTGACAGCAAGCTTGCAGGGATCCTCCTGCCTCACTTCTTCAGTGCTGGGATTATAGGCATTCGCAACCACATTCACTACACTTGGCTATACTGCTATTTAACTAAACTATTCCAAACTACAAAGATAATATTTTGATCTATAATTATTCTACAGATGTACTAAGGATGATTTTTAAAATTCCACCCTTTCTGTATTTTCTAAATTTCTGAGGTACAGATAATTATGTCTTGATAATGTCAAAGATACAATGACCACTATTAAGACTTTTATAAAAGGAAAAAGAGACACATGGTTTGTTACTTGAATTTTAATATGAAAATTATTTATCCGCATATAAGACTGCTCTTACTCTATTCTACCCTACATTCTGAGTATTAAAACTAACATTTCGAGTCGGGGATGTTGGCATATGCCTAGAATCCCAAGACTCTGGAGGCTGAGGCAGGAAGATCACCTCAAGTTTGAGGCCAGCCTGGGCTACATAGTGAGTTTGAGGCCAGCCTGAACTACATAGAGAGATCCTGTCTAAACAAACAAACAAACACACACAAATACAAAACCACAAAACTAATACCATTTGGTATTTAACAGCAAGGAAAGCACACTGCTTCTTACAATTTACTTCCCAGGCAGTAAGGAGGACTATGAAAACACACTGTGGCCCAAAAGGCTAGTTACTAAAAGTGGGTATAGCAGGAATACTTTGATAAGCAAAACCACTACTTACCAAAACCTCAAAAAGGAGTGCTAGTAACTTATTATTAGCCATGAAGTTACTATCCAAAACACCCAAGTTAAACCAACTTCCCAAACAGCGAAAGACCTTCATAAGCATTTTCTCATCTGTTCCCGCCTTTTCTACACAGGTCATCTGAATAGAAAGAAAAAAGTTAAAACATTGTCAATCACATTATAAATATAATAATGAAGACAACACTGATAACAGCTAAAGTTGACAGTGCTTTGGACTAACATTGTTCTAAATACCATTAATCCATTTACTCCCCAACAAACTTCTATAGGTAGGTCCAATACTATTATTTCTTCTTACTCAACAGGAAAATTGAGATACAGAGAGGTAAACATGTTTCAGAAACTTTCTTTCACAAGTAACTTACTAGGTTGCTTAGTTCTCACTTTCCCATTATCAGTTTTATCTATTTTTTGTTTATTAGTTCATCTGTTTGAGATAGGCCTCCCTATGTAGTACAGGCTGTCCTTGAACTCACTATGTAGCCCAGGCTGGCCTCAAACTCAGTGATCATCCTGCCTCAGCCTCCTGAATGCTGGGATCACAGCATGTGCCACCACATCCTGCAATACAATTGTTTTAAAAGTAAAATTTATTTACCTATGTACCTGGTTTTCATAGAATAAAAGTAAACTAGGTGTACCATTACATAATCCCACATGAAAAGCTTCAGCATCTGAATATTCTAACAAATATGTCAACCCACAGAAAATGACATTATTACAAATATTATAAAAGAGATATAATAGGAGTCAGACTAAAACTCACCACTTTTCTTTACAAATTGTTTTTGTGGCTTATTATTATCATTATTTTATTTTAAAGATAGTAAAATCCAATAAAACATAACAGAACAAAGTCAATGAAAGCAAAGCAGTAAAACTGGTACAGAACTTCAAAGAAAGATACTATGAAAACAATAGCTACTATAGTATATCTTGTTATTTTCAGAATAGCTGACCATTCCAACAGGTAAAGTAAAATTAAACTTAAAAAAAAAAACCACAATAAAACCAATAAAAACAGAGTATAAAATAAAGCAAAAAAAATTAATCAGAATAAAGCAAAACAATGAGAGCAATATTGGGTCTCGAAGACAAGAGAATCCCCCATATTTGCTACATTGCCTACTGTCATCTTCCAAAGAGATGCCGGCCCCAGGCTTGCAAAATCAACGAAACAATAGTAGCATTTAGTTGTTTTATGTACCTTAGTTGCTATCAATTTAGCCAGACCTCAGAACCAGCAAGTTGCTTGGGGGCGGGGGAGGCCTTTCTCCTTGATTCTTAGCCCATGCACCAGTAGGTGTACAGGGGGCACATGTTTCTCTTCCTGGAGTTGGCGCCTGTCGCGGAGGCCCCCAGAAGGCAGACTAGTTGTCTTCTGGCTGGAGCCGCTCTGACCCAACGGGGCGGGCTCTCGAGAGGCCCATCTCTTTCTTTTCCTGGAGTCCACAACGGTCGCGCAGGCCCCCAGAAGATAGACTGGCTTATTATTTTTACCAAAGTAAAGTGTCAGTCAACATTTTCTAATAAGGAATGTTCTAAGGGTCTAGGATGCAGCTCACTGGTAGAGTGCTTGAATAGTATGTGCAAAGTCGAAGGTTTAGTTGCCGGCACTGAAAGGGTAGGGAAGGCATGGAAGCTTTTGCAGGCAGTGGGTTCCAAACATAACTGCCATGGATTCAGGAGATGTGGGTGTTACAGCTTGTGTCTAGATGTCCCCCTAAAGCCTCATGCAGTCATACAAGGGGCTTTTTTGAGGTGGCTGGACCTAAACTGTGATGCTGGGATTAAGGGTATGTGATTACTAAATTAATCCACTGATTGGTTTGGCACAGTTCTGGGTACGATTAAGGGTGCT
Source organism: Dasyprocta punctata (assembly GCA_004363535.1). Classification (NCBI taxonomy): domain Eukaryota; kingdom Metazoa; phylum Chordata; class Mammalia; order Rodentia; family Dasyproctidae; genus Dasyprocta; species Dasyprocta punctata. Next base: position 43,401 of record RJWM01015730.1, on the reverse strand, counting down.
CCAACTTGGGTGTGAGTGCTACCCACCCTAAGAGCAGCCTGCATAAGATATAAGGGACAGAAAGAGAGTCGCTGCTTGTCACCCACTTGTTACCTTCTCCCAACCATAAACTATTTCTCCTCTGCGATGTCCCTCTGCCATACCATCTTGCCTTGGAGCCAGCCAACTATGAACTTTGAAACCTCTAGAAATTGTAAGCCAAATAACCTCCTTCAACTTTGGGTGTTGGGTATTTTGTCTCAGCAACCAGAAAAGTAAGTAAGACAGTGAGGTAGTAGGGGCAGGGTGGAATACTATTAACATACTATCAAACCAGATCTAAAGTCTGGTGCTTGTACTTCTAGGTAGCCCTATGTTTGCATCATCAGGCAAGAATGATACATGATTCTTAATTAGTTTGAATAATATTTAACTGGGCTGAAATAAAAGAGAAAAGGAAATGATTCAAATAAGTTTATGACAACCATAGTCTAAAGAGTGAGTTTTTGATATTCCTGCTTACATTGCAAATATAAGCAATACAGGAAAATGCTCTGGATTTAAAGCTTCCTCTATCATACAAGGTACACTCAACATGACTGTTTCATTCCTATCTTCCAAGGAATTTTAGGTTGCTTGCAAAAATGAAGAGAAGTGGGGAGTTAATATGTGACTATATTCTTCCTTCGCTCTCACAGGACACAGTATTAAAGATACTAAGATCTGGAAAAGTACCACATTTTATTTAGAAAATCAACCTGGTTTTTTTTTTTTTTTTCTTCTTGCTGCTTCTTTTTATTATGTACATATGGTACTGTGGGTTCAGCCCAGGGCCTTTGCATTAAACTACATACCCAAGGATCCCTACCCTCACCTGCCTTTTTGAGACAACGTCTTGCTAAGGTGCTAAACTGTCTGGGCTGGGCTCAAACTTCTGATCTTCCTGCTTCAGCCTCCCAGAGTGCTTCGATTACAGGTGTGGAACATCACACCTGGCAAACGAAGCTTTTCTTCTAAGTCAGAAAAAACAGAAGAAGAAAAGAAGTGCAAGTATATGAACATACTTGGTTTTTAAATTTTTCTGTTTCTTCTTAGCCATTACATTTTAGAGGGGGAAAGCAACACATAAATAATAAATAGGTTGACCATTCATTATAACTAACATTTACTGAATCCTCAAGTATGTATTGGACATTTTAAAAGCTTTACATGTATTAATTCACTTAATTCCCACAAAATGGAATAGATATTATTATCCCTCTTATACAGATGAGGAAACTAAGGCACAGGAGTTAAGTAATTTACCCAATATAGCAGAGATAATAAAGAGCACCACCAAGACTCAAAGTTAGAAGCATGGCTTCAAGGTCTATAATCTTAGCTACAACACTACAGCTACCTCTAAAATTTCTGTATCTGCTGTACATACAGAAAAAATATATTACTAATAATCCAAGACTTCTATAGTCAAGAACAACTAAGGGTTGGCAGCAGTGATGCATGCCTACAAACCCAATTACTTGGGAGGCTGAGGCAGGAAGATCGTACATTCAAGGCAACCTGGGCAACTCAGTGAGATCCTGTCTCAAAATAAAACACAAGCTAGGCATGGTAATACATGCCTATAATCCCAGACCTTGGAAGACTGAGGCAGGAGGTTCACTACGAGTTCAAAACCAGCCTGAACTGCATAGCAAGACCCTATCTCAAAAACAACAACAACAAAAAGGTCTCAGAACATTTATACACCAGACATCAGCACACCCAAACCTTACCCAACATAAACAGACTGGTGGATCCCAATTAAAATGGATGAACTCAACACCCCTCTTTCCCCAATGAATAGGTCATCTGGACCAATAAAACAACAAAGAGACCAACAACAAAAAAACAAACAAACAAACAAACCACAAAGAAACATCAAGTTAAATACATGATTGATCAAATGGACTTAACAGACACCAAAAAACAGCACATTCTTTTCAGCAGCTCACAGAACTTTCTCCAAAACAGACCATATTATAAACCACAAAGCTAATCTGAAAGAAATAATAATTTCATGCATCCTATCAGATTACAAAGGAATAAACCTAGAAATCAACAAGACTAATCATAGAAACTAAACAAACACACACTTCTGGAATGATTGGTGGGTTACGGAAAATACCAGGGGGGGAATTAAAAATTCCTAGAATCAAATGATAAGGGAAATACAACACAGCAGAATCTGTGAGATACAGTGAAGGCAGTTCTAAGAAGAAAGGTTATGGCTCTAAGTGCAAATATGAAAAAAGCTTAGAGGCCTAAAATAACCTAATGATGTATCCATGATCTTACAAAAAGAGAATCAAGCTGGGCATGGTGGCGCACGCCTTTAATTCCAGCACTCGGGAGGCTAAGGTAGGAGGAGCGTTGTGAGTTCGAGGCCAGCTTGGGCTACAACGTGAGCAAGGCTGGCCTGAACTACATAGTGCAACCCTGTCTCAAAAAAACTAGGGCTGGGAGTTTAGCTCAGTGGCTTAAGCGCCTGCCTGGCAGGAGCAAGGTTATGAATTCGATCCTCGCTACCAGAAAAGGAAAAAAAAAAAAAAAAAGAAAGAAAGAAAAATAGAGTAAAACTCAAAACCAATAGAAGCTAAGAAAGAATAAATCTCAGAGCTGAAATTAATGGAGACTAAAAGAATACAAAAGATCAATGAAACAGTAGGTTCTTAGAAAAAAAAAAGATAGAATAAACTTTAGCCAAAGTAACCAAAAGAATGAGAGAATTAAATTAAAAAATTATAAGAGACAAAAAGGTAGTATTGCAATGGACACAACAGGATTCCAGAGGATTATTAGGAACCACTTTGGAAATATGTACTCGAACAAATTAGAAAATCTAGAAGAAACAGATACATTTCTGACACACAAGACTTACTAAAATTGCACTAAGAGAATATAAAAAACCTAAACAGATCAATAATGAGCCAATGAGAATGACAAAGAAATGTCCGGGACCAGAAGGATTTACGGGTTTTTTTTTGGGGTTTTTTTGTGTTTTTTTTTTGATACCGGGAATTGAACTCAGTGCCTTGCACTTGTTAGGCACGCACTGTGCCATTGAGATACAACCCTGGCCCACCAGGCCTTCAAAAAAAACTAACTCCAGTGTTCCTCAAACTATCCCATGAAATAGAAAGGGAATGAACACTTTCAAATTCATTTCATGAAGTCAGGGTCACCCTAATACCAAAACTAGATAATCACTCAACAACAACAACAAAAAAACTATAGACCAATATCCTTGATGAAGATAGATACAAAACCCCTCAGTGAGATTTTTTTTTCTTTTTTTTCTTCTTGGTACCAGGAATCAAACTCAAAACCTTGTGCTTGCCAGGAGGACACTGTGCCACTGAGATATATCCTCGGCCTCAATGAGTTTGTTTTACAAACAGAATTCAACAACAGATTAAAGTGATCATACACCATGATCAAGTTTGTTTCATCCCAGGAACACAAGGGTGGATCAACATATGTGTGGTGGATTGAAAACTGATGGTCAACTTAAACACCTGCTGAACTGAATGAGCATCGTGCTGTGTGTGTAGATGGCCCACCTGAGAATTGTTGCCAGCATAAAAAGGAGACCTGAAAAGGAAGAGTGCCGTTGTTTGAAGCTGTTGGTTCTCCTAGAGGAGCTTGTCATGCTGGCTTCCCTGATATGAACTCTGTTGTTATCATTGGAGAAACTCGGGCCTTTGTCACTGAGAATGGCTGCGGATCACTTTGGGGAGCTCTGGTCTTTACTGCTTCCTGTCTCCGGGGTGGGGAAAGACGGTGTGTTGTTCAATCTCCAGGAGAAGCTGGCTTCCTGATCATGAACTCAGCTGTTCTCATCGTCGGAGGAGCTTGGGACCTCGTTGTTGCTGAGGATGGCTGTGGTACTTTTTGAGAATTGCTTCCTGGCTCTCATGCAGAACTCTCAGCCTACTGGCACATATCCTTTATCCCACTGGCCTAGACTTTCTAGCTTCCACTGCTGGCCCTGAGGCCTTCCCAGCGCAGATCCATAAAACAGACTTGCATGAGTCATTGTCATGGGCTCTAGGCCTCCAGTTGGACTCATGCGAGGCATTGTCATGGGCTCTCGGTCTTTAGCTGAACTTATGCAGGATATTGCCATGGGATCTAGGCCACCGGCCGGATTCTCTAGGTCGTTAGCGTGTGGACAGATTTCCTGCACCTTCTTTGTATTTGACTCCTTGGGTGACCATTATAAATAATACTATAAATTAGGTGTCCTGTATCGTCTTGTTCTCCTTGCAAACCCCTGACTACAACAATATGTAAATTAGTAAGCATAATACACCACATAAATAGCATCAGGATAAAAATCACAAAATCACCTCAACAGATGAAAAAAAATCCTTCGACAAAATTCAACACTCCATCACGATAAAAAACCCTGAAGACAGAACATAGAGAAGGATATCCATATGCATAAGACTGAAACTAGATCCTTAACCTATATAAAAATCAATTCAAAATGGATCAAAAACTGAGGTATATTAATCCCAGCACTTGGGAGGCTGAGGTAGGTGGAGTGTTGGGAGTTCGAGGCCCGCTTGGGCTACAACGCGAGCGCAAGGCTGGCCTGAGCTACATAGTGCAACCCTGCCTCAAAAAACCAGGGCCGGGAGTTTGGCTCAGTGGCTTAAGCGCCTGCCCTGGCAGGCGTGAGGCTGTGAGTTCAATCCCCGGTGCCGTCAAAAAAAAAAAAAAAAAAAAACTGAGGTATAAGATCTAAAATTACCAGGGATGTGGCTCAGCGGCAGTGTTCTTGCCCTGCATATACAAGGCCCTGGGTTCAATCCCCAACACCACCACCAAAAAAAAAAAAAAAAAAAAAAACAGCTAGGCACTGTGGCACACACCTGTAATCTTAGTACTTGGGAGGCTGAGGCAAGAGGATCGCTGCAAGTTTGAGGCTAGCCTGGGTTACGAAGTAAGTTTAAGTCCAGCCTTAACTATGAAGTGAGACCCTGTCTAAAACAAAACAAAACCCAAGAACCAATAAGTACTGGTGAGGATGTGGGGAGAAAGGAATCTTCTATGCTGTTAGTGGGAACATAAATTTAGCATAGCTACTGTGGGAGTCAGTACAAAGGTTCTTCAAAAAACTAAAAACAGAACTACCATGTGTTTCAGCTACACCTCTTGTCTTGGTTACTTTTTACTGGTTGCTGAGACAAAACACCTGACACCCAAAATTAGGGAAGGAAAGGTTTATTTAGCTTACAGTTGTTGGAGGTTTCAGTCCACAATCAGCTGGCTCCAAGGCAGGGTGGCATGGCACCGGGACAACACTTCAAGGCAGCAGCCAAGCAAAAGCAGCCAGAGTAAAAGCGGGGACAACAGCAAGCTTCTTCTCCTCCTTTATATAGTACACAGGACACTCCCTGCCAGGGTGGGTGTAGCATCCACAAATCTCCTTGCCTTCCTTTGTACAGGATGAGGATGTTTACAAAGTAAGACCCCTGGCTCCCTGCTGAGTCTCCCAGTTAAACTTCTGACCTTCTCAAATTGTAACAATGACCAGGTAACTGTGCTCTATACCCCAAGATGTAGAGCTGCTGAATTACTTAATTTAGCAGCTAGACTTCTCAAGTTGACACAATGTATAAACCGTAACACCACTCCTTCATGTATTCTCCAAAGAATTAAAGTCAGCATACTACAGAGAAAACTGCATACCCATATTCCACTGTGTATGTACAACACATTTTCTTTATTCGTTCATCTATTGATAGACACTTAGGCTGTTTCCATAGGTACCGTGATACCCATTCATCTCAAGATCATACTCATTTCTTTGCAAGACCAGTTGCCACTGTACTCATAGTTAGGGTTAAATCTCAGCTTGTTGCAGATACCCAAGGAAGGGAACAACTTACAAAGAGAACTGTAAAACTTTGCTAATGTGTAACTGAAGAAACCTGGGGTAACTGTTGGGTGTGACTGTGTTAGAACACGGATGAAACATAACATTAGGAGCGAAACTCCTTGAAATGAGTGTAATTCCAGAAAATTCTGGATTTAATGTGTATGCAGCTTCTGGAACGTACCAATAGATAAATCAGTACAAACATCTAGGATTTTGAAGCAAACCTATGCTGCAGTCAACAATTCTCCAGAGAAGTAGCTTCAGGTTTACTACTGGGCTGGTAAAGACTAAACATCCAACCATGAGACACCAGGTAGTTGTAAGGCTTCTGCCCTCCACCATGAACTGTGTTATCTCAAAGTTATCATCTGAAGATGAGTAGCAATAATCTGTCATCAAATGGAAATAGTATATGAGACTGAGATCAGAAAAATCTGCAGGTAAAAGTTGCATGAACTAGTGGCTCAGATTCCTTAGAAACCAGTGTTTTGTACATTGATTCTTACCTCTTGATCCATGCCTATGACCTGAAAAAGAAAATTACTCATACCTGGTTTAAGGTGGATCTGCACAGTATACTGGTACATGAGGGTAGAAAGTAACAGCATTGGAGACCCACTGAGCATTCGAATGATGATCAAAATATAGAGCGCACTTAAACTTTAAAAAATTATTAAAGTCAAAGATATATCGCCATTAATTTCCTGAAAATACTCCCTCTCACTTTGAACACACTTATCCCTTCATTCTTGCCAATTTCTGCAGCAGTTCTGGGAGTTCTCTTTCAAGAATATCTTTATGAGGTATGATCAAAAATATGGTGAATGCCACTCTGGTATGCTGGCCAGCTCCCAAAAACATTACAGCTATATCTGGCATTGAAAATTTTCTCGCTCTTCCCCAGTCAAAATGACCACAAAAGGTAAGCATCTTGAATTGATTGAGGCACTGAGGTACTCACAACAATGTAACTAAAGACACAGAAGACTTCCAGAACTGCTTCGGAAATGACAAGAGGGCAACCCATTCAGGACCCCTCCTGTCTCTCAGAGCTATTCCTATTTCCCACTCCTTTTCTCCAATGAAGTTTACTACTCTTAACCTAAGAAAGAAAGAAAGGAAGAAAGACAGACAGACAGAGACAAACAACAATGATGGGATAAGCCAGGCGTGGTCGCACACCTGTGATCCCAATGCTTGGGAGGCTGAGACAGGAAGATCACCACAAGCTTAATTAAGGCCAGCCTGGTCTAGGTTCACATAGTGAGTGTAAGGACAGCTTGCACAATAAAGCCAGAACCTGTCTCAAAAACAAACAAACAAACAAACAAAAAAAGAATAACTGTTTGAAGCAACAGGGAGTATTCTGAAGGGAGTTAATGGTGATGCACCTTTAACTGTAATTAACTGTAGCCTATGGACTAGTTATATAAATGAGAAATGTAGTAGCTCTGTACCTATCCTAAAACTGCTAGTTATGATACTATACAGAGCTTAAATAGGCTAGGACTCCAGCCAGTTACAAACTTACTGCCTGTCGACTCCAAATTTACCGTTAGACAGCTCTGTGAAAACACTTCTGGACACTTTAAATACTTTTTCCTATGTCTGTACAAAAGTTTTGCCAGTTGAGGACATTGGACAGACACTACAGGAGGAAAAGAATTTACTCCTGATTTCAGTGTGCCCATGTGGTTTGGCTTTTTGCTCATTTTTTCCTTTTATTTTTTTATTTTTTATTTTTTTTGTTCCAGCTAAGAACAGTGAATCTAACTCCAGAAGGAGACACAAGCAACCCAGAACCTAGTACGTTTATTTGGCAAGCCACTTTTAGAAAGACTTACCCGAAAACATTTTGGCGTAGCCAGAGATTCCAATTACAACTTCTCTATTGCCTAATGAGTCATATGCTTTCTCCAAAACAGTCTAGATTTCAGCCCTGCAAAGATTCTTCCTTTTTTGGAAGCTTTATCTCAGCCCTAGGGCCAATGGCTGCTCTTTGTATTTCTTTTATTTCTATATTTTTTAAGAGTTCTCTTTACTTCTTACCAGGCAATTCCTCACTACTATAAACTTCCCTCATTAGAGTCAGTAATTCTTTATATTAAAGCATGCTTGCTCAAATCAACAAAAATCTGTTAAGTCCATAATTTTTCAAAATGGAGGATGCTTTAAAAAGAAAAGAAAAGGGAACTTTAAAGCAAATCCTTATTTTGTAAGTGGAAAATTTTCTTAGATTAAGATTTATCCTATTTTTCTAATGGGAACTCAGAAGAATGCTAACTAACGTTTGCGTAGAAGGAATGACAGAATTAGTGAACCATCACTTAGCAAAATAATGAAATTATTGGTTAAGGTAAAGATTATCAAATGGAACTTAAGAATCAGGCAAAAGGTTGATAAAAAAATTGGACATTCATAGAATAACAAACTACCATCATATGAATTATATTACAAAACAGAAAAAGCAAACTTTGTATAAAGAGAAGAAGCACTGTCACTGTCTTAATTCAGTGGCTAACCTTGGTATCATTAATGGGATGTTAAACAAAGACAATATATCTTCTAATAAGTTGCAGCATGAGTTATCTATGATTGTGTCCTAGCCAAAACTATTTTAACTTTTTTTTAAACTAACCCATCATGTCTCTCAGTTTTTCTCAACCAGGAAAGAATTAAACACTTGAGAAAAGGATCTGAGTAACTATTTTCTCAATTATCCTAAGGATGGTACACAATTAGTATCATTATTAATGAAGGGCAGAGACATCATTACAGATAATGGATGCCTTAGGGCACTAAGACTTAATTCTCTTAAGGAACCCCTATAGAGCAGGGCTCCTTCAGATACAATTTCCAGTTAGAGAAAATTCAGAAAAAATATAGTTACAGAACAATACTGAAAAAATAACCTAAATGAAACAAAGAAAGAGCAATTAGAAAATCCAGAAAATAGGATACTGTGCATTACAAAATAACTGATTTAATCTTTTCAACATCACATCATTTTGAAAAAGGACTATGATTAAGAATTGGTTCCAAAATGGATATTGAGCCGGGCATGGTAGCGCACGCCTTTAATTCCAGCACTTGGGAGGCTGTGGTAGGAGGAGCACTGTGAGTTCGAGGCCAGCTTGGGCTACAATGTGAGCACAGGGCCGGTCTGAGCTACATAGTGGAACCCTGCCTCAAAAAAACTAGGGCCGGGAGTTGGGTTCAGTGGCTTAAGCACCTGTCTGGCAGGTGTGAGGTTGTGAAATTGACCCCTGCTGCAAAAAAAATAAATAAATAAATAAAATAAATAATAATAAAGTGGATGTCGATTTGTAAGAGCTATGTAAAGGACATTTTTTAACCAACTGGAGATAATCTGAACATGGCTAAAAGATATTTTTGGATATGAAAATTTACTAAATTGTTGGGAGCCATTGAAGCTGGAAATTGACCTAGGGCATGACCCAGACATAACCCTCCCAAAAAAACAAAGAGCACCGGGGTCAACTGGGTAAAAAAGTTGCTACAGCCCAGAAAAACACCAAGCTCCTAGACAATCCAAGCAATGGGTTGATAGGCAGAGGGGCTGAAACTGACCTTATCCTTCCCAGTATATAAATAAACATGCTGCATTGGTTGAGCAGTACCTTTCCTCCCATCAGGAGGATAAGAGCTCCACATGACCCCAGCTTTGTCTTTTCTTTATTTTTCTCATTTTCTCCTGGTCCTTCACCCCAAGAACCTCAGGAGCCGTGTGGGTAGTGGCACTAAATGTAAAGATGAAACTAGGTGACTAAAGAAGTAGAGTACAGAAGGATAGGTAGAATATAAGCTCATTTGGATTTTTTAAAAAATCTGTAAACATGTTCACAAAGAAATACACTATGTTCATAGAGGATTGTATTAAAGGGTTAACTGTAGTCAGCGCAGTGACATGCCTCTGGAGACCAAACCAGGAATACTGACTGAGCCCAGGAGTTTTGGGTTAGCCTTAGCAACATAGTGAGACTCACCTCAAAAAAAAAAAAAAAAAAAAAAAGTGGGGAAAGGAGGCTGGGGTAGCACAATGATAAAGCACTCATCCAGCATGGGTAAGGCTGTGAGTTCCAATCCCCAGCACTACCAAACAATTGAAAATAAAGGATATGATCTCCAAGTGGTTTGAATGCAACTACCTATCCTTTCTAATTCTCTGTAACGATATTCCTTTAAACATGTTTAAAAGAATAAATTTCCAATGAATTTCTAATATCAAGCTGGACATAATTTTTTTTTTGGTACCGGGTATCAAACTCACAACCTCATACCTGTCAGGCAGGCGTTTATGCCACTGAGCTAAATCCCCAGCCCTAGGACATAATTTTTAACAAAATCATGGGGTTTTTTTCCCAAACAAGAAGCTTTATGATATCCCAGAAGCACTGAAACTAATCTCTGAATAAGTATCTTCTATAACTACATTACTAAGAAAATTAAGCTGGACCATAAAGACCTAAAATAGGGACTAGATAATTTAAGACTATCTGATTTAGGAACCGGTAGCCATTTTCAATAAATAATGGGCCAGATCGTAAATATTTCAGGCTTTGCAGGCCATGTGGTTTCTGTGAAAACTACTCAATTCTACAGACATAGTCCAAACTAATGAACATACACAATACATAAAAAATGGGCCCAAATGTATTCCAATAAAATTTAATTTGAGAGCAATGTGAGTTGGGAGGAGAACTAAGAAGCCAACCTGTACCCTCCAGTGAGCCAGAGGCAGCCATGAAGACCAAGAAGAAAACCAAGAAAGCCAACTTGCACCCTACTGTAAGTAAGCCAGTGGCAGTCTTGGGCTAGAAAGAGAACCAAGAAGCCAACCCACACCCACCTATGAGTCATCAACAGCCATGCAGGCTGGGAGGAAAACCAAGAAGACAACCCACACCCTCCTATGAGCCAGCTGTCCACAGGCCAGGAGACAAGAAGAGTGCCGCCGACACCCTTGTAATCAACCAGTTGATTTGGAGGAACACAGGCTGAGATGATAACAACTGAAGTAAAAAAACAACTTAATGCTTGTTTTATTTGATTGACTTTGTAAGCCTAAATCCAGTAGTCTGAGCATCTATTTAGAGGATAACAATATGCAATACAGCAACTATGGGGGATTTCTTTCTGTCTTGTTTTTGAAATTCAATAATGTTCTCATTGTTTTGTTTTGTTCCATTTTATTATTTTGTTTTATTCCCTTCCAAATAAAAAAAGTATTTTAAATTTAATTTGAAAAAACAAAACAAAAAACAGCCAGCTCATAGACCATAAATTTACCCACCTCTGGTTTACACCATTAAAAATTACAACTAGCTTGGTATCGTGGTGCATGCCTATAATCCCAGCACTTGGAAAGCTGAAATAGGAGAATCGCTGAGTTCAAGGTGAGCCTGCGCTATATACATAGTGAGTCCAAGGCCAGCCTTAAGTACATAGCAAGACTCAAAACAAAAAAGAAATTCCAACTAATCTAAAAAGACCTAATTACATTCAATTCTTTTTTTTTTTTCTCACAACCTCACAGCTGCCAAACAGGCGCTTAAGCCTCTGAACCAAAATCCCAGCCGTAGTTTTTTTGAGGCAGGGTCGCACTGTGTAGCTTAGGCCAGCCTTGCACTCCCGTTGTAGCCCAAGCCAGCCTCGAACTCACAACGCTCCTCCTATCTCTACATTCAATTCTTTACAAAAAAAAGGGGGGGGGGTCTTAGCTAATGGATAACTAATATAACTCAAAGGTCAAGTAAGGTCTTTTACCACCTTCCTATCACATTGTCAATTTGTCTCTATGAAAAAAATCGCTTCCTAAGTTTATACGCACTTCTTTTAGCATGATCCTTCATCAAAAGCTAACAACTTATAGAATAAAATAGTACAGCATCAGTGGTAAGCACCTGCCTGGCAGGTGCGAGGCTGTGAGTTTGATGGCCGATACCCAAAAAAAAAAAAAAGTAGAGCATATGGTACGTAATCAGAAAGACTGAGTTCAAACTCTGAATTAATAGCTGTATAACTCTAAAGTTCATTTTTCACTCACAGAATAGATATCATTACCCTCAGAAGATTATGTAGAGGCTCAACTATAGTTTTTAAAGCATTCTGTGATTGTAAAATGTCATATATGCACCACAGTACTATCACTGCCAAATTTTGCAAAGAAGGCTATTTCACAATAATGCAATTGAATCACAAAAACCACTATGGTTTCTTACCCTACAGGGGAAAAAAAAAGAAAAAAAATCCTCACTCACCAATAGAGATACTACTGTACTAGAGTAATAAGCCAAATCTTCTATAATTTCTGTGCGCCGGTTAGCTCCAATTCTTAGGGAACGACTATGTACTTCTTCAGGTAACACTGTAAGGATCTCCAGCAAAAAAGGCAAAGAAGTTACATCATTGCTATATCTGGAAAACACAAAGGAGAAGATTTAACATAAGTTATTGACAGCCAATCAAAAAAGAAAGCAGCTATCAAGATACCCCACAACAACAAAAGGAACATTCCCACTATTGTTAAGGGAAAAAGAAAAGACCTAATACTTTACATAGAAATATAATCGTTTAGAAAGGTAGAAAGATCCTGCAACCAAAGTTTCAAATTGTATAATTTTTGACCAACATCTCCACTTTTGGCAATTTATCTTTCATAAAACATTCATATGCTAGCTGGGCGTGGTGGCGCACGCCTTTAATCCTAGCACTCGGGAGGCTGAGGTAGGCAGAGCATTGTGAGTTCGAGGCCGGCTTGGGCTACAAGGTGAGCGCAAGGCTGACCTGAGCTACACAGTGCGACCCTGCCTCAAAAAACCAGGACTGGGAGTTTGGCTCAGTGGCTTAAGCGCCTGCTCTGGCAGGCGCGAGGTTGTGAGTTCAATCCCCAGTGCCGCAAAAAACAAAACAAAACAAAAAAAAAACATTCATATGCTGCCAGGTATGGTGGTGTGCACCTGTGATCCCAGCACTCATGAAGTTGAGGCAGAAGGATTATTGGGTGTTCAAGGCCAGCCTGGGCTACACAGTGAGTTCAAAGCCAGCCTACACTACACAGCAAGACCCTTTCTTAAAAACAAAACAAAACAAAAAAAAAAGCTACATGGAGAAATTTGTTAACGGTAGCAAAGCATCAACTGTTTCCCCAAACTCTTATTGGTAAATTATATATTATTAACCTTTGGTAAAGAATTTAAATGCTACATAAATATATCATGTGGGATACAAAAGACCTGAATTCATCATCCTCTAACATGAGTTAACTGCAGCAAAATCTTTCACTGCCTCATGGATTACTCCCACAAAATGATATATCCTTATTAGTTGACATTTGTTGTATGTCTGTCAAAGAGGTCACCTTCCTTTTAGATACATGAAACCTACCACTGCGAGTAAAACACTTCCTCGTGGGTCCAGTCCAAAAACCCTTTTCTCTACAAAATAATAAAATACCCATATAAGGACTTTCATGGCATACTCTACGTGGCGGTAAAAAAAAAAGAACATCTCACTATCTCAAACTTAGGACCTCCTACCTTCCTAGGCAAGCATTTTGCCACTGAGCTATATCCCTAGCTCCAAGTAATCTTGATATTTGCATTGGCTGGGAAAGTCGTTTTGAACAAAATGGATGTCCTCTATTTTACTGCCAAACAGAGTATCACATGAAAAAGCCCTTAAATGGATAGTTTATTATTTTAAATGAAAAAGATTATTTTGTTTTTGTATTACTGGGGGTTGGGAATAGGGGCTTTACCTTTTTTATTTTTAATTTTAATTACAGGCATGCATCACTTCATATAGCTTTATTCTAATTGTTTTGCTTTTTGTTTTTTGTTTTTGGCGGCACCGGGGATTTAACTCACAACCTTGTGCCTGTCAGACAGTTGCTTAAGTCACTAAGCCAAACTCCCAGCCCTGGTTTTTTGAGGCAGGGTCACACTGTGTAGCTCAGCCTGGCCTTGCGCTCACGTTGTAGCCCAAGGCAGCCTTGAACTCACAAGGCTCCTCCTACCTCAGCCTCCCAAGTGCTGGGATTAAAGGCGTGCACCACCACGCCTGGTTTCTAATTGTTAGTATGCTGTTAATACAAATTACTTACTTTTCCACCAATGTCTGTACACATCCCTTCCAGGAAGGCATTTGTAGGGCAAGGTCTGCTATTGCTAAAGCCAGCTGAATAAGAGAGATTAAATAAATGAATAGGAAGGTTATGACTAGAACAGGTTTGCCATCAATATTCACTAGAAAGCAAAGAGACTGAATTTCTTCACAACAGTGTGACAAGACTGACATTACCTTCCTTCTATTCCCACAACTATATACTTTATACATATAGCTCATGTAAATACCTTAAAAACAGTTACAAGTTCCTAGAATTCAATTATTAATCTTTAAAAAAAATTTAAAAACAAAACAACAAAAGTGTTCACTATAATAATCATACTATAGATCTTCCTTAGACTGTATCAGTATACCCATCTGTGGTGGTGTATCCCTGGTATGCCCTGCTCTGGAGGCTGAGGCAGCAGGAGCAGGAGTTTGAGGCCAGCCTGGACAACTGAACCAGACTCTGTCTCAAAATAAAATAAAAAGAGCTATGAATGTAGATCAGTGGTACAGTACTTGCCTGGCATGTGCAAGGCCCTAGGTTCAATCCACAGTACTGAAAGGAAGTAAAACGAATCCAAAAAATATATCCATACGTACTTCTATTCGGCAGTACCATAAGACTTAATGGATAAACATTACTTTGTCAAAAGGCTAAAAACTAGTGACAAAATTAGACATTTGTCTCAGTCCTCAAGTGATGCACTGCCATTTCCCTTCTCTTTCCATTTCTCGTCTCGAAGCCTCCTCAGATCACTGAGTTCAAGGCTAGCCTGGATATAGTGAGTTTAAGACTAACCTGAAATACAAAGCAAGACCCTGTCTTGAAAAACAGAACAAAACACAAAAAAAGTCTCCTTGTCAAGGGCACTTTTATCCCAGGCAGAGAACACATGGGAATATGTATTAGAAGAAGCTTCCAGTTTTCCTTTTTTTTTTTTTTTTTTTGAGTCAGGAAAGATTTAAATTAGTAGCTCAGGAAGGATTTTTATTAGCTCAGAAAGAATATTTTTCAAATCGCGACTCAAAATCTCTGATGCAGCATAGCATAGAATTTTTTCTAATCTCCAGTTTTAACACTAGGGGGCACATGCATGGCTATAAAAATACACACTCAACTTACCCACTTCTGGTATTTAAATTTAAAACCTAATAGACTCAAAAGATTACAATTGTCACTTTTTATTCACTTATAGCAAGCCCTCTATAATAAAGTTAACAATATTCACATGGCCTAGCAACAATAATCAAAATAAACTTGATAAATTCAAGTGATTTTTTATAAATTTCCTGAACAAGAAGGACAGAATTTACCTGTGTTACAATGACAGGTGACAAATCTTTCAAGTTCTGTATGTGGGTTAGCAATGAGTCCCTCAGAGAGGCATGAGAGTCTGTGGGGAGCTCATAAAATGAGGTTTGAATCTTTATCTTCATGGTTTGTGCAGCAAAATAGCATGATTCCACATCCTGCCGAATCTGTAACAATTGGTCAGAAATTTCCCATGCATGAACCTAAAAGAAAAGTAGACAAAGATAAAATTAAAAAGACTATTTTTCTACATAATTTTAATGTATATATATAATTGTATATAGACCAAAGCATAACACAAGAAAATCTGATAAGCTAAATTACCTAATTCAGCCAACATTTCAAATTACAATGTTGTAGGCCCTACTCAACAAAAGTACTGCCTAAAACCTGATTCATTAAAGAAATCATGAGGGCTATCAGTTGAATCAAGAGATACAATCTTGCTGATCAGAGTTACTTAGAATGAAATGAAGAAAAATATCACAAAAGTTTCTTGAAAGTCACTGTATAGCTTATCATATCTATAGGGTTGGACGTTTCTTTCTTTCACACCTAATTTTGTTCATTCTAAGAACAGAATTTAGAAGCTGTTTTAATGTACCTATAACTAGGCAAACATATTTCATATTGGTCTCAGTAGGCCTACATTTCAACTTTTAGCACCTAATAGAAGAAAATAATCTTGGCCCAAATGAGTAATTCACATAGTTTAAATATTTTCTGATGTGTTTATATTTGGGGAAGTGCTATACATGCTACTACAGTGTTTTTCACAAAATAATATATGTATCTATAGAAATAATAAAGAACAAAAACAAATAATTTAGTCTCTAATAGGTACTCACAATTATAAAATGGAGTCCTACTTTGAAAGTAACTTTAGGAAAAAATCATAAGGCTCACAGTCACTTAACTAATAATTAATAAATTTGAATTCAATTCTACATCAAACTGCTTTTTCACTGGAGAATCCTAAAACAGACTGGCAATAACAGACTAAAACTTTTTTTCAATCTCAATTCAGGAATAGAGCTGACTGTGAAGATCATAGCACTTTTCCTAGTCAATGTCTTATAAAGATACAGCGCTTTGCAAGTAATACTTATTCTTCAAGGTCTTTCCAAAGACAGATAAGCATCAACATACAGAAACACAATAAACAGTAGCTTGTATAAATTCCTAAAGCTGACTGAAAACAAAGCCTCTGAATTTTACAATTACAGGTTTCCTAACATGAAATTTAGCTTTCAGTCTAATATGTTGGTGCAAATAAACATGAAGCATTAACTTCCTTTAAGAGATGGTATATCTTATTAATTTTTTGGTACTTCTTACTTCTAGAATTGTGTCTCAAAAATACCCAACATTGAAATAAAATGGATTGGAAAAAAAAAAAAAAAAGCCCCTAGAACTAATACATTCAGCAAGAAAAAAAAAAAAAATATGAACTGATTTATCATTAATAACATCAATGTCCTCTCCCTAGGTATATATTTTTTCCAGTCACAAAATTTTTGGCTATTATTATTAACCAGTAACCCAAGCACATCTATGATTTATGATATCTATGATCTATGATACCTTTATTTTTGCTGGGTGGTAGCATATGCCTGTAATCCCAGCACTGGGAAGACTGAGGCAGGAGGATCACTATGAGTTGAAGGCCAGCCCACATTACACAGTGAGACCCTGTCTCAAAAAAAAAAAAAAAAAAAAAAAAAAAAAAAAAAAAAAAAAAAAAAAAAAAAAAAAAAGCAGCGGGGGGATCTTTATTTTGTTCGAAGTGATTTTTTAAAAATAGCATATAGATCTACAAAGCTTTAGAATCTCTACAAATACCCTCAGAAACATACAAAGCAATTATCAAAACCAAAGCACTAATGGACATTTAAAACAAAACTAGGTCAGTTGGGCATATAGCTCAGCAGCACAGCGCCTGCCTGGCAAGCGCAAGGTCCTGAGTTCGATTCCCAATACAAACAAAACAACACAAAACTAAGTCATACCTACTTATCTCCAAGAACTCCAAAATGTAAGTGGGTGAGAACCAACCAGACCTTTGTGGCTTCAGACCAAAATGTCAATAGGTGGTTCAATAGAAAATACAAGGGGCCAATATGAGGACTGCAGTTGAAAATGCAGTTTCGCCAAATTCAACAGCAAATCCTATGTATGAGGAGGACTGAACAACTTAGCCTCCAAAGAACCTTAAAACCGAAGAGTCAGGAAAGTGACCCAAACTAAGGAGACTGCTACGACTGAACAGAAACTAAATCATATAATTCTAAGCAGGATCAAAATTATACAAGTATCATAGAGATGAAGAAAGGAAAGGAGAAGATAACAAAACCAGGAAATCGCTGAGAGTTTGGCTCAGTGACGTAAGCACCTGTCCGACAGGCACAAGGTTGTGAGTTCAATCCCCGGTGCAAAAAAAAAAAAAAAAAAAAATACTAGGAAATCTTAGCAATCAAACCACTGTATTTGTGACTATCATCTGAAAATATCAAAAAAAAAATCTGAAAAAAACAAACAAACAAACAAAAAACCCCATAAAGTTGGAAATATCATCCTTACCCAAGACTTTTAAAAGTTCAAAAAAACTAATTTTATGAAAAATAAGCACAAATACGTCAGGAAAATAAACTGAAAAGCTAGCCTATTTTCCAATGAGCTAAGCAACACTGAGAAAATGATAAGTGTGACTAAACATATCTGATGCCTTAAAAAAAATGAGAAGCTGCTTAAAAAAAAAAATTTTTTTTTTTTTTTGGTCTTTTTGAGACAAGGTTTCATTATGCAGTTCAGGCTGGCTTTGAACTCACTTTATAGCCCAGACTGGCTTCAAACTTGCAGCGATCCTGTTTCAGTCTCCTGAGTGCTAGGATTACAGGTGTGCGCCACCATGCTGGCCAAAACGTGGCTTTTAATAAATAAAAACTTTTAAAAAGATTTTAAGATTCAACTGTAAGTGACCACTATGGTTTGGATGTTGTCTATCCTCCAAGGGTTCATGTGTTGGAGGCTTGAATGGCAATGGAAAATGTTACAGTTCAATGGTTAAGTCTTTGCCTAGAAAGACTGAGACCCTGGGTTCAGTCCCAGCACAGGTGGAAAATAAAAAGGGTCAGACCCTCAGTGGGTAGGAAGTCTAATGAGGCGTTGTTACAGGCAGGCCCTGCACCTCTCTCCAGTTACCTATCTTATCATGTGCCCTCTCTCACATAGAAACCCCCTTGAGGCTCTTATTAGAGCCTAGCCCCAGTCAGTGCTAGCATGGTGCCCTTGAATCATCAGGACTGTCAAGTAAATAGATCTCTTTTCCTTATAAAGCATTCAGCCTCAGGTATCTTCATTACAGTAACAGAAAACAGACCAAAGACTGTGACAAATCTTGAAGATAAGCAAAGAAGATCTAAGTCCAACATACAGATAAAAAGAATCCCTAAATAAAATAAAAAAGAAAATTATCAAAAATCAAATTCAATGTGCCTTGAAAATATACTTATCAGTAAAATAAATAAATCACACATATGTAACCATTGTATTGTTGCACTTCTGTGACAAACGGAAAATCTATGCATGTATACAAAAAATTAGTTAAGATAGTTAAAGAATTTTGAGTGAAAAGTAGTTTTCACAGGGTCATTTTCAGATTTCATTTTTACTGTGAATTGTTCTTTTGAAAAAATAAAGCATTTATAACGTTTGTGTTCCTTGCCGATGTTTCTTTAATGTCCTATACATTCTTTTTTGTTACAAAATAAAAACAAAAAATTTTAAAAAATAAAAATTTCAAAACAATATTCTTGAAATTTGGGGAATAAAAACACATGAAACTATGCATTGAAAAAAAGAAAGAAACTGTATGTTGAAAAACCATATCATGTACCTGAGAACATTACCCCCCCCAAAAAACCAGTATCAAGGTGCAATCTATTAAAATTATTATATTTCAAGAAAAATAATAAAATTTGAGTGTATCTAGAGAATGAATGACTTTGCAACATTTCATGGCAGAAGAAAATCAATTAACATGCTGAAGATACTGAGAAAAAGTATGTAATAAGGATTTTATTCAGTCAAACTAATTTTCAATTATAAAAGCCACAAATTTTTACATGCAAGAATTCAAACTGTTACAGGCAACTGAGTTAGACAGAAATATTACTGGCAGTCAGACAGGGCTAGGCCCTCAAAGGAGCCGGGACAGAGGACCAGTTATCTTGTGACCTTGGAAGAGATACACACCTCTTGCTGTGGGCCAGATCTCAAGACAAAAGGCAAAACAAATGCAATACAAACTAAGCATAAGCATTAGGGATTAGGGATGGATCATCTTGAGAAACCAGGAATTACCATCCCAATCCCCTAATCCGTAAGAATGGTCGCTCACTACGTGACTCGCTTCCCCATTTGTCCTTGATTTGGTCAATCTTACCTAAACAATTACACTTATTGGTTGACCACAGTTCTGTCCCACCTCAAGCCAATCTGCCTTGCGAGTTCCTAGTTTGGTTCTCATCAGGGTTTTACTCTATAAAAGTCACTAGAAAAGACAGAGTCTTTGGCAAGCCACTCGGGACCCCTTCTGTCCCTCAGACAGAAGCTTTGTTTCTCTCAATAAATATATTCTGTTCTTACCCTCCACTGTTCCTAAAATTCATTCTTCGATTTTAGAGAAGACAAACTCTCGTTGGACATACGGTAGGTTGGGATTTTCATTCCCCTATATCATTTGGAGGTCTGAGATCGTTTTTCCTATATCATTTGGAGGTCTCCCACCAAGATCATTCCCCTATATCATCTGGAAGTTTTCCACCGAGATCATATCCTATATCATTTGGAGGTCTCCCACCGAGATTGTTTTCCTATATCAAAACCAGCATGGTGGCCCTGCCTATAAAATCAACACTCGAAGGGCTTAGGCAGGAGGATCATGAGTTAAAGGGCAATCTGGACTACACAGGGAGACTCTGTCTCAAAAAAGTAAAAAAACAAAACAAAACAAAACAAAAAAAAAACACTATTATTCCCAAAATTCCTTCCTAAACTATATTAAAACAAAACAAAACAAAAAGAGCTTCAGACAAACAATGCCACTTGAGAAGAGATAACAACATAAAGATTAGTGGTGAATACTAAGTATGTAGTTTACAAGGACAACTTAAACTGAAGAAATAAGAATTATTAATGTTTGCATATTCTGAGAGTTTATGATACAACCATTAAAGAATGAGGGAGAAGGGCAAGAGTGTATACAAAAATAAACTTTTCTCAGTATGTATATTGGTGATGGTACTATTAGTCTGAGGCTACTGAACGCTAATATGGGATAAAGCAACTGAATAATTATGGTAGACACTAACTCTACCAACTTCTGCATCCTTAAGACTCTGGATCTTACAATGGAAGAAAAAGTTTATAATATAGCAGGATTACAGACAAAAACCTTGTAGTACTGAATTTGAATAAAAAATATCTATATGGGTGGAGAGTATAGTTTAATGATACAGCATGTACTTACCATGCATGAAGCCCTAGGTTCAATTCCAGCAGGGAAGGAGAGACACAGAGGGTGGGCAGGCATATATATTTATTTATATATATTTATCTTTAAATATTCTCTGTATACCTATTACTTACATACCTACTTATTCACATACATACATATACACATCCACATGTACACAATGATATATACGTAATTATTATATATGTATTTATATATCTATTATATATCTATAAATATATATATTTATGTAGAGATATACAGATATAAACATATAACTTCCTAGTTCTATTACCTACTGCCAAGTCCTAAGCACACTATCCTACCCAATAACAATTTGCATTTCTAGTGCCTAACTTGCAGTATTTCAATTTAATTTCCCACTAAGAGACACCAATACCACTTGAAGAAACAGCAGAGTCAAGGTCTGAAGAAGGCAACCTACAAAGATGAACCTACGATCATCTTGTCATACTAGATAGTACGGACAATTTAAGATTACTAGAGCCAAAGCCGGGCGTGGTGGCACATGCCTTTAATCCCAGCACTTGGGAGGCTGAAATAGGAGGAGCATTGTGAGTTTGAGGCCGGCTTGGGCTACAACGTGAGTGCAAGGCCAGCCTGAGCTACATAGTGCAACCTTGCCTCAAAAAACTAGGACTGGGAGTTTGGCTCAGTGGCTTAAGCGCCTGTCTGGCATGCGCGAGGTTGCGAGTTCAATCCCCGGTGTCACAAAAAAAAAAAAAGATTACTAGAGTCATTTCAAAATACTGAGAAGCCAAAATAAATAAATAAATAAAGTACTGAGAAGCCAACTTAGGCTTATTTGTGAAAGATAAGCCAAGTCTTCAACAAGGAATTTAAATTACTACATGGAGACATACCACTACGAATAGTCATAAATACAGTATCTTACAAGGGAATAATCAAACATTTACTTTGATTTTCCTATGTAAACTATACCACTAGGTAATCCAATAGGAGATGAGGTAAAAGATCTCTTTATAATAAAGAAGTATTCTATCAAATAGGTTTACAAAAAATAAGAGTATAGTACCACTATTCAGTAACCCACAAACAACAGATTGAAGCATTGAGCAACAAATGATCCCACCACCAAAAACAAAAACAAAACAAAACAAAACAAAACAAAACCCAAATGGGGTAAAGATTATTACAAATTCAATGCTATTTCTACACTGAAGGATAAAATCTATTTCACTTCCCCTTTAATCTAGGTTGGCCTTAGGTAACCTGTGTCATTGACAGAATAACAGATGTGACCTGGGACAGCCAAGGTTAGGTCGGAAGAAACTTTGGAACTTCTGCCTTGGTATCCTCAGCATTACTGTATTTGGAGGAGAGTCAACTACCATGGAAATAGCCAAGACTACTGGAGAGACATATGGAAAGGCCCAAGACTACAGGGCAAGCAAGAGAGGTCCAGCTGAGTCCAGTCTTTTCTAGTCACTTCTACCACAGAATGTAAAGTAAATGTATGAAGCCGCTTAGAACCTTCAGGTCAGCCCTTTCACCAAATGGATGCCTCAAAGAGCATAATCATAATCCACTGAACCCTGCTTGAATTCTTGACCTATGAAGTTATGAGATACAACAAAATGGTTTTGGTTTTAAGTCACTAAGTTTTGTGGTAATTTGTTTCACAGTACAGTATTATAGTAGGTAATCAGAACAAACAGACACAATTAGATATTATGTGCCTTCTAATGAAAGCAATATCAAAATGACAAAGAAATCAACTCTGTGTCTCATCAGTCTTTGGATCAGTTGCTAATTTGCAGGAAATATAATGTTCAGTGCCATTTGGGGACTGAATTCAGGGTGACCTTGGGGACACCAAAATCTGCTGGAATCAAGCCCCTTATATAAAATGGGATCATATTTGCATATAAACTACACACATCCTCTCACCTACTTTTTAAAAATTAATTAATTTATTTATATATTTATTTATTTTTGAGACAAGTTCTTACTATGTATTCCAGGCTGGCCTCGAACTCCCAGTGATCCTCCTGCCTCAGCCTCCCCAGAACTAGGATTACAGGTGTGCACTATTGTGCCCAACTCTCTCACATTTTTAAATCACTAGATTATTTATAATGCTTAATACAGTACAAATGCTTGTAAATAGTTGCTATGCTGTTACTAGTGAATAATGACAAGAAAAGGAAGTCTGTAGATGTTCAGCATGAACAACAGATTTTTCCAAATATTTTCAATCTATAGTTGGCTAAATTCACAGATGTTAAACTCATGGATACAAAGGGAAAACTATAAACAGTAGGACTACATCATGACTATGCAATCAGAAAAATCCAGATTGGGTAACTGTGCAGATTAACTGTGGCCCAGATTCCTCTGCAGATCATTTCCATAAAAGACACTCAAAAACCACATTAAAAGCCAGGCATGGTGGTGCATGTCTGTAGTCCGAGCTATTCAGCAGTGCAAAGGAGAAGGATCACAAGCTCAGACTCAACCTGGCAATTTAGCAAAACCAACTCAAAACAAAAATTTTAAAAAGGGATAGGGATATAGTTCAGTGGTAGAATATTTGCTTAGGATGCAAGAAGCCCTAGATATAATCCCCAGTACTGGAAAAAAAAGTTCACTATGCAACACTATGTTCAATTTTATGCAAGAAACTGACCCAAAATACCAACTAGATCTTCCTTAGTCTTACATTTTTTACTTTAAAAAACAACTGTCTTTCCTTAAAAGGAGTTTTTTTGTTTTGTTTTTAAAGTAGTTTTTATTTATTTATTTATTTTTGGAAGCTACTCATCCTTTTATTATAATGTTACAAAACATGAGAATAAGGAGTTAAACAGAATGACCCAACTGATAAGGTCAGATCTAATCTAATGAAGGCCAGGCAAATAAATCCAACAATTCTACCTAAGTAACACAAATTAATTCTTGTGGAATGGCCATGATATTCTCAACTGGACACCATATGCTGAAAACAAGAAGGATCAAAAGTGCTAAGTACTTTTTTTTTTTTTTTTTTGCGGCACCGGGGATTGAACTCACAGCCTCGCGCCTGCCAGACAGGCACTTAAGCTGCTGAGTCAAACTCCAGGCCCTGGTTTTTTGAAGCAGGGTCGCACTATGCAGCTCAGGCCGGCCTTGCGCTCGCGTTGTAGCCCAGGCCGGCCTCGAACTCACAACGCTCCTCCTATCTCAGCCTCGCGAGTGCTGGGATTAAAGGCGTGCACCACCACGCCCGGCTTCAGTGCTAAGTACTTTAATAAAGAATTTTCAAATGTATATTAAACTTTTAGATCCCCCTTTTTTTTATTTTAAACAAAAGGAAAGTAAGAAACCAAAGCAAAACAATTTCACAACCAGCCAGTAAGAGAGTAACAATCATCAGCACATTGTATATTATTATATTCACAGAAATTATTTAGGATAAAAAATATAGACACGAAACATTATCCAAAAAAATATTAGCACGAAACTTTGGCTTCAATGAATCAACAGAAACAGCTATATGACTATCATTTTTGTTAGCCAGACTCTGTCTCAAACTGCCTCCCCCTGAAATATATATATGGAAAGATCTCCATGATATACAACTTTTTAGAAAAATGTACCTTGCACATCTTTTGGTAGGATACTTGGCCTGCCCCCAAAGACTGTGTCACAGATTTTCAGGGGCCCACAGGGGTTTGCTGTGGCCACGAGAGCACTGCACTGCACCCCAATCATTACTGCTACCATGGTTCCACTTCCAACAGCAGGTTCTGAGTAAGTGCTATGGGGAGGCCATCACTCACCAACATGGGGCACAGGTGGGGTAAGCTTCCTTTTTGGGTAGTCCATTTCCTACTTGTGGCCATGGTACTCAAGTTTCCAATGCAATGGGAATCACTCTAGGCCTCTACCTATAGCCTGGCTTAAGAAGAAGCCAGGAGAAAGCAGCCCAGCAGCAAGACCAGCACAGCCAGTGCCATGCCCCATTCTGACCTGAGCGGCCACCACCACTCCCAAGTTTCTGGATGGACAACTAGCCTCTCCTGCTCCTTCCCCAACAAGTAGACTAGACAGGGTGCAGCAAGCAAAGGAGCCTTCTTTTCTTTTTCTTTCTTTCTTTTTTTTTTTTGCGGCACCGGGGATTGAACTCACAGCCTTGCGCCTGCCAGGGCAGGCGCTTAAGCCACTGAGCCAAACTCCTGGCCCTGGAGCCTTCTTTTCTATCAAAACAGTAAACACCAAAATGAAAGTCTAAGCCAGGCTTGGTGGGCACACTACTGTAATCTCAGCAATGGAAAAGCTGAGGCAGAAGGATCTCAAGTTCAGGGACAGCGTGAGTAACTTGGTAAGACCCTATGCCAAAAATAAATAAATAAAAATTTTAAAAAGGGCTGGGGATGTAGCTCAGTGGTGGAGTGTCCCTGGGTTCAATTTCCACTACTGAAGAAAAAAAAAGTCAAGAGTCCCACTCTTCTCTTTAGTACCCAAGATCCATGAATTTTCTACTTACTCCATAACGATATTCTTTTTTTTTTTTTTTTTTTTTTTTTTTGGCACCGGGGATCGAACTCACAGGCTCGCACCTGCCAGACAGGCACTTAAGCTGCTGAACCAAACTCCCGGGCCTGGTCTTTTTGAGGCAGGGTTGCACTATGCAGCTCAGGCAGGCCTTGCGCTCACGCTGTAGCCCAAGCTGGCCTCGAACTCACAACGCTCCGCCTACCTCAGCCTCCCGAGTGCTGGGATTAAAGGCGTGCGCCACCACACCCGGCCATAACGATATTCTTACACCATATAGAAAATAAACTCCAGTTAGCAAAATAAAAATTCAAAAATGATGCAGACTCTTTTGGTAGGTCTTTCATAGCATTTATTCAGGTTTCAATTTGATTGCAACAAATTATCTGGTACTATGCCAATTCTCTAGCCAAAAGCAACAGAAAAGATTAAGCACCAAAAAAGATCCTTTTCAAGACACTAAAACAGGTCAACATGAGGCCACAGAATCCCACAGAGAAGAGACCAGAAAAGCAGAGGGATCTGCCCCACAGCTGGCTCTACTCTTCATCTCAAGGTATCTGCCACTTTGAAAATACAAAACAAGAGGCTGAGAAGCTGAAGAGCTTTGAGAAGTCTCAACAGACTAGGGACTGTTTTCAAAAAACTGGAATCTTAAATTGAAAATTGGAATTCAGCCAAATGTGGTAGTACACACCTATAATCACAACTGGTCAGGAGGCTGGGGCTGGAGGATCAAAAATCCAAGGCCCCATAAGTGAGATGTCAAAAAAAAGAAGGGACAGAGGGAGGAAAAAGAAAGGAAAGAGAGAAAGGGAGAGGAAGAGGAAGAGATAGAAAAAGGAAAAAAACTGGAATTAAGACTGCCAACAACTTTCCAAATACTCCAGACTTTCAGTTTGGATACACTGAAGGAAACAAGAAACACAGATGCTCCTCGACTTATAATGGCGCTATGTCCAGATAAACTCAACATTAAATTGAAAATATCATACGCTGAAAATACATTTTGTACACCTAAGATACAAACAACCTAGCCTTATCTACCATAATCATGCTCAAAATACTTACATCAGACTAAGTTGGACAAAATCACCAAACACAAAGCTTATTTATCTAATGCAGGGAACTGAATCCAGGGGCCCTCCCACTAACTATACCCCCAGCCCTTTTTATTTTCGTTTTTGAGACAAGATCTTACTAAGTCATTATTACCCAGTCTGTGCTCAAACTACCAATCCTCCTGACTCAGCCCTCCAGAGTATCACCACATAGACTCCACAAAGCCCTTCTCCCCGCACTCAGGTCTTTTTGAAACAGTGCCTCACTCTAGTTCAAGTTGGCTTTGAACTCACTAACCCAGGCAGGCCTCAAACTTGTAGCAAGCCTCCTGCCTCAACCTCCCAAGTGCCGGGATTACCAATTTTATAATGAAGAGGTGAGTATCTCAGGTAATTGCTGCACTAAAAGTGGAAGAACTGAAGTTGCATGGCATGCTTTTGTACCAAAGTAAGGTCAACAAATTAGAGATCAAATGGGATCGTCTATATAGCCAGTCCTCAAAAACACTGAGACTTCTCCAGGATATACTATGTTAGGTCACTAAATAAGTCTTAATAAATTTAAATTGACTGAAATCATACCAATCATCTTATCTAATTACAATAAAATGAAAGCTTGAAATCAACGGAAGAAAAACTAAAAAATATGTGGAAATTTACAATTTTTCAATAACCAACAAGTCAAAGAAAGAAAATCAGAAAATATTTTGAGACAAATGAAAACACATCTAATAAAACTGATGGGATGCATCAAAAGCGCTAACAAGGAAATCTATAGCAATAAGCACTTATCTCAAAAATAGTACATCAAATCAACAACCTAGCTTTATACTTTACAGAAGTTGAAAAAAAAAAAAGAACAAGCAAAACCAAGCTAGCAAAAAGAAGGAAGGAAGGAAGGAAGGAAGGAAGGAAGGAAGGAAGGAAGGAAGGAAGGAAGGAAGGAAAGAAAGAGAAAGAAAGAAGGAAAGAATTTTTTTGTACTGGGAATCAAACTCATGACCTTGCGCTTGCCAGGCAGACGCTTATGCCACTGAGCTAAATCCCTGGCCTAGATAGATACACTGACTGATTGATTTTGACTAAAAGTCAGGCATGGTAGAGCACATCTGTAATCTCAGCACTTGGGAAGCTTAGGAAGGAGGATCACCACAAATTCAAGTCACCCTGGACATAGTGAATTCAAGGCCACCCTGAATTACTTAGCCAGACCCTGTCTCAAAAAAATAAATAAATAAGTAAAAATTAAGACTACAGCAACAAAACTGTTCCTGCTCCTCACCAAACAAAATATATTAAACACATCACATTCAAACTCCTAAAAACTAAAAATAAGTAGAAAATAAAGGCAAACAGAAAAAGGAAACATTAAACAGAAGACTTCTTGCCAGAAATCAGGATGTCAGAGGCCAGGGTATATCTCAGTGGTAAAGCGCAAGACCTTGGGTTCAATCCCCAGTACCGGGAAGGGGAAAAAAAAAAAAATGTCAAGAATTCCATACCAGTGAGATTTCTTTCCTAACATGAAGGCATTCAAGGAAATAATCCAATTTAGAAATGGACAAACCAGGCATGGTGGCACCTGAGAAGCTGAGGCAGGAAGATCTCTATGAGTTCAAGGCCAGCCTCAAATACATAGTGAGATCCTGTCCCAAAAAACAAAAAAATAGTTTAATTGTATTTGTGTGAATTTCAATAAAAAAAATTTTAAATAGGCAAAAGTAATCTATCTATGTCAATACAAGTCAGAATAGTGGTTGCTGGGGAGATAGGGAATGATTTACTAGGTAGAGGCATTTAGAAACCTGTTAAAGAGTAATTTAATCTTCTTTGCCTTGAGGTTATTAATGACTAGTCAAATGTATACATAAGTAAAGAAAATTGAGCTATACACTTACAGTTGTGTACTTTACCACAGTATATGGAAGCTGTTTTGATGAAGTTAAATAGATAGTTTCTTTTAGCAGGAAATTGAGACTTGAGTCACAACTTTTACACTGTCTTAACAGTTTTCATGTTGATGGCTACAAACTATAGAAGCCTCAGAATTCTCTAGCATGGTTTTTAAGTTGATTGGGGCTGGTGACATAGATCAGTGGTATAGCATTTGCCCAACATGAGCAAGGCCCTAGGTTCAATCTTTAATAATACCACATGCAATTTTTAAAAAGTTAGCAAACACAGAATCACAATTATCCTGACTTTATAGTACAAATAAAGATTTTAATTTTAATCTTTCTATAACTATATAATTTAACATAACTAACTTACTGTCATGCAGGAAAAAATGAACATCTCTACTAAGAATAAATGAATCTTTTTAAGCTTAATAAATGAGTCACTTGGCAGCTCAACGGTAATACTCTGTACTGCAGTTAACTTGTTCATGTTTTCCAAGCAATTATAAGTTCTCTTCAAAAGTTAAAATGATAACAACAAAAAATAGCTTAAATATCTCTGAACCTCCCAAAGTGCATAGATAAATCCTTTGGCCAAAACAGCCACTTTATAAAGTACCTATGAACTGCTAAATACGAAGTAAAACAGGATTCCATCATCTTTTACTTCTGTAACACTCTGTTCATCCTTTCACTAGGTATATAAGCTATTACACTGCGGATGCCTATCATAATGTGTAGAAAAAATGTGCAGGAAAAAAGGTAACAAAGAATAAGTAAATCAGGTCTTTACATATGATGAACACAAAAGCTCTGAAAAGATGAGAATTTTTGGGCTCTCCTTTATAGCTCTGCACTGGCCTTGCCAAAACGAAACTTTGATTTTGTTTTAGTGATGAGAAGCTCAATGCTTTTCCTAGCTAAAACTGGAAGACAAAAATTTCAGTGATGAAAAATTGGGGCGAGGCTTCTCATCTGGAATAAACTATATATTTCTAATATCTCTGAAATAGGAAAAAAAGGAAAATAGTATTCAGACCCAAACAACTAAGTCAAATATAAAATCTGTATCTTCTCATGTTGATTATCTTATTATCTAGTTAGAGGTGGTGTTTTTCAACTCAAATAGAATGTGTAAGACAGCCAGGCGTGGTGACACACACCTATAATCCCAATATGCCCCAGCACTCGGGAGGCTGAGGCAGGAGGATTGCTACAAGTTCAAGTCCAGGCTGAGCTACAAAATGAGTTCAAGATCAGCCTGAACTACATAATGAAACCTTGTCTCAGACAAAAAAATAAAACTGTAGAGGGACCATATTTCCTAGGATAATTCTGCAGGGAGTTGGGTCTTAGAAAAACTACATTACTCTTTGTGAAAATGTACAATGTAGAAACAAATGGGGGAAAAAATATTTTCTAGTTTCAAGCACTCTTTTTAATCTTAAAGCTGCCTCATTCACTGGTCAAATGTGACTTCCTTATTAAATATTTGTCATTTGGAATAAAAGCTAACTGTAAGAGTAACCTCTACAGAAACCAGGCAAATTAGTATCAAAAGCTACTAAGTAAACTGTTAATAAGAAAAATTTACTCATGATGATTCTGAAATACTAAATGTCAAGAGGTCATAATTTATCATTTTTTTATTTTGAATTCTAGGAGAACTTAAAGAGTTGTTGACATCCAAAAAGAAACATATCATCTTGCTTTGGTCACTGAGTCAAAGAAAATGCAACCAAACCCTGCCACTCTTAATATGACAGTACACTGCTCATGGTTCTTCCCTCTATTCTGCTATGCTACAGAAAGGAAGAGAAGAGATAAAAAGGAAGGAAAAGAGATTCTGTACAAGGAGAGAATAAAGCACTTACACTTCATAGGACTTTCTAGCCACAGATGCCAGGTGCTACCCACTGAAATCCAGGCTTGGACTAAGCTCCACATTCCTGAAAGGACCATCTCAACCGAAGCCTGGGGCTCAGAGTCAGCAGGAGGAAGCTGCAGCTCCCACTAGCAGCACATTTCAAAGAGACTGCAACAAGAGAACATTTTCCATTTAAGCATCTAATTCCAATCTTCCATTTCACAAAAGCAGTAGCAGAACAGGCCTTTATATCAGTCTTTTCAAAAGATATTTCAATGACTATGTGATGAATATGGAGCAAGCTATGGCCCAGCAATCCTTTTACTAATGTGCTCTAAGTCCTTCACTGTACTTCACAGCAGATCTGAAAAGGACTTTCCCCTTTTCTTCATTAAATGGTGCACTACTGCTCCAGAACTCACTGCTCCACCAACATTTCTAAAACTGCCAAATCAGCACAAATCACTGAATAGGTCTCAACAATGCAAGCACACACCCAGATAGGAGCTAAAAGAGTCATTAGCTACCAAGAATTAGAAGCAGATTAGGGCTACCAGTTAGTTAATGCTACCTAGAAAGATTTAAATTAAGCAGAATTACTTAAATACTTCATTCCAAGAGCTCTGACAAACAGAAAATGAGGTAGTGGAAATACAGATAACTCAGTGAGACCTAAAAGGTAGCATGTGAGGTTGCTGCATTTCTTAAAGCATGTCAATCAGTCGGTGACATACATATTAAATGAGGATTTCCTCAGATTCACAGCATATTGAGGGGAGCATATGAGAAGGAGGGAACTACATCAGAATACAGAAAAACAACTGTTAAAAAGAAAACTACACATTAAATAAAACTTTTTAGATACATGCCTGGCAACAATGTGGTATAGTGCCAGAAAATCTGATTTTTACAAAGAAAAAGGTCATTTTCATTAAACAGGTAAAGAAAGAAGGAGGGATCAGGGCCCCTTATTTGCACACCCACCATCCACAGCAAGCTTTCAGTCCTGCCCCTCATGGGAACAGGCCTGCAGGTGCTGCATAAGGAGTACTCCCTCCGGTATACTGACCCCACTGTGTTGCAGCACTGGCCCTGTTAAAATAAAGATTCACTTTGGTGTTCCTGTGAAAGAAAGAAAAAGGAAAAGAGAATCTAATTTAGAAAATTAATCTTTTCTTTTTTTTCTTTTTTCTTTTTCTTTTTTTGTTTTTCCCCCAGTGCTGGGGTTCAAACGTAGGGCCTTGAGCACTGAGCTACAACCCCAGCCCAGATCAACCATTTTAAGTTTCTATATGTCATCCTTTTTAAGAGTTTTCCAAATTTGAGGCAAATTACTAGACTTGTCAAGAATTACTTTTTGATGCTTTCTTGGACAATGAAAGAGAAGGGTTAAAATGGATTTGAAAAGAAAGAAAGAAAGAAAGGAAGGAAGGGAGAAGGGACAGTGGCTTGAAGGGATATTATTTAAGAAAAATACCTGGGTTGGGGAGTACAGCTCAGTGCCTGTCTGGCAAGTGCAAGGTTGTAAGTTCAATTCTCGATACAAAAAGAAAGAAAGAAAAAAAACCTATATAGAGGGACACAAGATAACTATCACTACTTAAAAATACTTTTCAATTTAACTCATTTTAAAGGATATCCTGAAATACAGAAACCATGATAAAATGAAACTTGGCTAGTATCTTCATCACAGCAGATAAGTAAGACTTATACCTTCAAAAGCAGCTGTAAAAGAAAAATAATCATAAAACCCCCAGCTAACTCTCAGATCCCTAAAATTCCCTTGCATGCATAAACACTAACTTATCTAGAAGCAAAAAAAGCTCATTGATAGTGGTAAATTCAGTGAACTTACATCTTCACAGCCATTTCCCTAGTAACTGAAAGATCAACAAGAATAAAATTATTTTTCTCATGGGGGGCAGGGGAAGAGATCCTTAGCTAAAAACAATTATTTAAATGATAGCTATTCAGATTCCAAAAAAATAAACACTCTCAAACACTACATATCTGCCAAAGACTACGACGTGTCCTATCCTGATCTCAAAGGAAAGAATCAATAACACCAAATGACAGCTATGGCCTCCCCCACGTTCTGATGAAATCCCAGTGCTTCTGGGACAGGGATTTTCAATTATTTATCACAATGACCTCCTGTCAAATGAATTTGGCTCAACTTAGTCACACATAAAATGGTACTGAAATACTGTGCTCAAATTTTTCATAACAAGTGTAAAGAATCCCTATCCAAGTTAAAAGTCTACAATCACCTATATATGTAAATATTATATTAACCTCAAGAATAGTCCTTAAAAAAGATAAATAAATTTGGATCCATAAAATCAATCAGCTGGGCATGGTGGCCCATGCCTATAGTCCTAGCACTTGGGAGGCTGGGGCAGGAGGATAGCCATGAGCTCGAGGCCAGCCTGGGCTACATAGCAAGTTCAAGGCCAGCCTGGGCTACATAGCGAGTTCAAGGCCAGCCTGAACTGCATACCAAGAACCTTTCTTAAAGAAGAAAAAAAATATATATCAACTTCAGCTGGGCATGGTGGCACAGGCCTATTACTGCAGCTACTTCAGAGGCTGAAGCAGGAGGATTACATATTTGAGGCTGTACTAGGGAACACAAGACCTCCAACTCAAAAAGAAAAAATACCATAAATGTAGCTAAATCATAAATTTAGTTGAAGTAACTAAAAACATGCATTCCTTAATAATCACTTCACTGTAGATTTTATTAGTTACACTAGGCAGCCTTGCAAAGTAGAAAATGCCAAGCTGAAGTTGGGAATGCAGCTCATTGGTATAACAGTTACATAGAATACATGAAGGCTTGGGTAGGAGCCCCAGTACAGGAAAAGAGAGGGAAAGGGAGAGAGGGAGGAGAAAGAGAAGAGGAAGAAAGCAGATGCTAAACTGGCTGTACATGGCGGTGTATACCAGGCTTAGGAAGAGGATCACCATGAGTTTGAGGCCAGCTCAGTCTATACAGTGAGTTCAAGGCCAATTTGGAGTACACCAGGAGACTTTGTCTACCTAGTCAAATCTTAAATTTTCAAACTTATAAAAATGTGAGATTAAAATACTGTATAATACAGTTTTTTTGAGATAGTCTTGGAACGTGTAGTTCAGGTAGGTCTTGAACTCTTTATGTAGCCCAGGTTGGCCTTGAATTCATGATAATCCTCCTGCCTCAGCCTTCCCAGTGCTAGGATTACAGATATGTGCCACAGTTAGTAAAGTGGTATTTTGTGTTTTGTTTTGTTTTGTTTTGGTACCGGGGATTGAACTTACAACCTCACACTTGCCAGGCAGGTGCTTATGCCACTGAGCTAAATCCCCAGCTCAAGCAAGTAAAGTGTTTTTTTAAACTGTTTACATAGCATACATTTATTTTCAAGACCAGTTCTAAATATATTCTCTTGCTTTAGGCATAACTGTTTAAATGATACTACATTACAGCTAAGACAGAAAATACAAGTAAACAATGAATATAGAGAAAAACTAAAAACAATCATTAGGAGTTCAAGAAAAAAAGTTAAGTAAAAACCATAATGTAAACTTTGTTAAGAGAAAACTCACAAAAAAGAGGGAAAATACCTGTTTCCTAATATTTTCATTTTAGAAACTTTACCAGAGGAGAAAAATTAAGCCAGTACTTTGAAGAGGTCCTGCATGCCAAACTACAAAATTATAGAGTATGAATTTCCAAAAAAAGGAAACAAGGCTTCTTTCCAGACTTGAGATGCAAATACCCATGGCACACTCTGGACAAGGTGTGGGGGTGCACGCCGCTACCTCAGTGCTCCAGGAGACAGGAGGATGGTGAGTGCAGGCCCAGCCTGAGCAACTTAGTCACTTAGGGAGACCCTATCTCAGAATCAAAAGTAAAACTGGGCTGGAAATGTAGCTTAGTGCAAAGGCCCTAGGTTCAATCCCTAATACCACAGTGGGGCAAACAAACAAACAAACCCTCTAATAATATTTTAAGGATTTTTTTTTTTTTTTAACCAGGGATTGAGCTCACAACCTCATTGAGCTAAATCCCCGGCCCTATTTTTTGAGACAGGGTCTCACTATGCAGTTCAGACTGGCCTTGAACTCACTCTGTGGCCCAGGCTGGTCTCAAACTCACAACGATCCTCCTGCCTCAGCCTCCCGAGTGTTGCGATTAAAGTCATGTGCCACCACTTTTCTTTTTTTGGTACCAGGAATCAAACTCACAACCTCACGCTTGCCAGGCAGGCGCTGTGCCACTGAGCTATATCCCCGGCTCTAGTAATATTTTAATACCATGTACAAACTACAGAGATACAGGGCAGGTAGTTAAAATAAATCCCAACTTTTTTTTGTCTTTTTGAGACAGGGCTTCACTATGTAGCTCAGGCTGGCCTTGGGCTCACTTTGTAGACCAGGCTGGTCTTGAACTTGCAATGATCCTCCTGCCTCAGTCTCCCGAGTACTGAGATTACAAGAGTATGCCACCATGCCCGGCTTAAATCCCAACTTCTTTTTTTTCTTTTTTTGCAGCACCAGGGATTGAACTCACAACCTCGCGCCTGCCAGGGCAGGCACTTAAGGCACTGAGCCAAACCCCCGGCCCTAGTTTTTTTTTTTGAGGCAGGGTTGCACTATGTAACTCAGGCCAGCCTTGCGCTCACGTTGTAGCCCAAGCCGGCCTCGAACTCACAACGCTCCGCCTACCTCAGCCTCCCAAGTGCTGGGATAAATCCCAACTTCTTAAGAATTAAAACTGCACCAACTGGGTGGTACACACCTGTAATCTCAGCACTTAGAAGGCTGAGGCAGGAAGACTGCCTTGAGTTTGAGGCCAGCCTGGGCTACACAGTGAGTTCAAAGTCAGAACTATATGGCAGAACTATATAGACACTAGCTCAGAAAAAAAAAATTTAAGTTTAACAGAGCTCGAGGGTCGGAAATATAGCTCAGTGGCACAGCGCCTGCTTGGCAAGTGCAAGGTCCTGAGTTCGATTCCCAGTATCAAAAAAAGCTTAATAGACCTTAAAAGTCTATGAAATTTGGAATACAGTATGTCAGTAACAACAACAGCAAAACCAAACACTTACTGTATGATGTAGCAATTCTGCTTGCAAAAGAATTGAAAGCAAGAATTCCACAGATATTTGTGTACCCACATTCAAAGCACTGTTATTTACAATAAAGGTAGCAGTAATCATTTATCACAATGGATAAATGGAAAAACTAAACATGGTCCACACATACAATGGAGTATTATTCAGCTTTAAAAAGGGAGAAAATTCTAGCTGTGTACAGTGGGGATGCCTGTAATTCCAGCACTTGGCAGGATGATGCAGGAGGATCACAAGTTCAAGGTCAGTAGGTACTACATAAAGAGTCCTTGTCTCAAAAAATAAAGAAATAAATAAAGGAAGGATATTCTAATACATACTATAACACAGATGAACCCTGAGGATATTATGCTAAGTAAGAAAAGCCTGTCAAAAAGGACAAATACTACATCATTCCACTTATAAGAGGTAGCTAGAAGTAGTGTACTTAATACACTTGAGGCTGAGGCAAGAGGATCACAAGTTAGAGGCCAGCTTGGACTACATAGAGAGATCCTGTCTCAAAAAACTAACTAAACAGCCGGGCGTGGTGGCGCACGCCTTTAATCCCAGCACTCGGGAGGCTGAGGTAGGAGGAGCGTTGTGAGTTCGAGGCCGGCTTGGGCTACAACGTGAGCGCAAGGCCGGCCTGAGCTACACAGTGCGACCCTGCCTCAAAAAACCAGGACCGGGAGTTTGGTTCAGCGGCTTACACGCCTGTCAGGCAGGCGCGAGGTT